>JABUQX010076331.1:27500-32500 GCA_015478945.1 Trachelipus rathkii
ATAATTATTATATAATATAGATTATATATAAGATATTATATATATATATTATATTCTAACTATTTAATATAATATATATTATAATATAATTAATATATAATAATTATTATATATATATATATATTATATATTATATATATCTTACTTACTTTACTGTATTCACCCTGCCACCCTACATTAGAGCTGCCCACCTTCGCTCAGGTATTCCCGCGCTGCTGCCTGCCTATTCCACAAATCCGCTCAGGTTGAAATTTCATATATATCATATAATAATATATATATAATATTATGATATCTATCTATATATATAAATTGTATAATATAATAATTATATATATATATATATATATATATATATTAGAGTTACTCCTTTATTGCTTCAAGCCTGGCACCTTAGTGCTAGGGCAGTTTGCTTCTCTTAAATGGCCCATTTTGTTCATTAAGTGCAACAAGGGGGTGCCATCCTGGATAAACTCTCCTACCGCTTTTACAGCTCCTTCGGCCACTGAGTAAGAAAGGGCATTGCTGGTTGTATAGGAGGCGTTTCAGGCACCTAGCAAAGGGCAGCTTGGGAAAGTTTTATATGGGCCGAAGTAAACAATATATATATATATATATTATTATATATATTATATATATATATAATATATTAATATATATATAATTAGTAATCTATATATATATATACTATATAAAATAGATATATATATATATATTTATATGTATTATATATATTATATATATAATATATATATATATATATATATATATATATATATATATATTTATACAGACGATTATATTTTGCTGTAGTATTGTCATATTTGTGAAAATGTTTTTTTTTTACAGTGGTCACCACCACTCACAGTCATGGCAGAGCCCTAATCTAGGAGGTGGTGTGCTCAATTTTTAAGTCTGACAAGAAACGGAGTCAAGAAAAACAGTTCACAGCTCGCACCACGCCGACCAGTGCGAACCTCGGGTCTACTCGCTTAGTTGGCGAGTGCTCTACCGTGCTGAGCACGACGTTTATTTGATGTTGATCCATTCCTTCTTGAACTACGCGAAGAAAATCTTCAGTCAAGCCGATTTACGCCAATACCATTCTTCATTAGATCTTGTATGAGCTTTATTTCCAAACTTCACTGGCCTAGACATTACATATAAATTTACTTATTTCTTAAACAAAGTTCTATAAATAATTCAAAAGCAACGAGTTGAAAAATTTTGCAGCTCCACAACTAACCTTGATTCAATTATAATAATGATTTTTTTTTGCTACAGTCTCAGGATCTGATGTATTTATTCTTGTTAAATTTTTTTGTTTCAAATAATAATCTGCCAGACCACTGTCAAAACATTTCATTTTCCCATCTTGAGACCACTCAAATCTTTACGAACTTTTCCATCTTTCAATCTTCAAGCTTCTTCTCTGGTGTCTTCGGTTTCTTCTCTATATCTTCTTCCTTTCTATTATTTAAATACCTCCATCTCGACGACAGTCGGATCATTAATATAATATATACTTATAATATAATATATATATATATATATATATTATATATATAATAATATATATACATATATATACTATATATATATATAATACTATATAGAATTATATATATAACTGTGTGTGTGTGCTGTGTGTGTGTGTTGTGTGTGTGTGTTCGAGTATGAGTATGATGGAAATAATTTATATGTTAGGTTGAAGGCTATTGGACAGACTGGAAGAGGAAATATTACGAAAAATAGGCCGGCATAAAGAAACAATAAACTTCGCCAGTGCGAAGATTCCGAATGAAAAATCGCTCTTCGAACAAGGGACTGAAGAAGATATATTCTTCTTCTGTGAGTGTTAGTGATATTATACATACGTGAAGATTTTTCATTTTTAAAAAAATATATAACAATATATAATATAATATAATTATATATATATATATATATATATATAATTAAATATTATCTATAATCTATATATATATGAATATATATTATATATATAATTATAATATAATATATATATATATATATATAAAATAATGAATAATAAAAAATAAATAATTTTATATTATATAAAATTGGCTATTAATATGTATATATATATATATATATATTATATATATATATATATATATTAATATAATAATATATATAATATATATATATACCATATATATATATATATATATATAAATAATATATAATATATATAGTATATATATATATAATATATATATATATTAATATATGTATATATAACTATATATATATATATCTATAATATATATAATATGATATTATATATTTATATATAGTGAATGTATCCGAAGTATTCGACGCCTAACTTGCATGTAAGCTGAAGCTACTATTATGTGGAAGTCTACCGTATTTTTGAGGGACTTAACCCAACTTTTACCTAAATCAAGTAGAATTGTCTGTGTCGTCGAGCGACCTGGGGGCATGGCATGGGCTGGTAGGTGCTGGAGTTAGCATAAGGGATAGACCATACCCTTCGATGGTCCACAACTTCTTTTCGTCAATGGTCCTTACTCATGCTTCACTCAATCCTTACAAGTGTTGTTGAAGGACAAGTTGGCACGGTAGTATTCTATTTTCATTCAATTCACAATATATATATATATATCATATGATAGTATTATATGATTATATAATATATAATATATATATTGATAGTATATCATATATTGGATGAATTGAAACATAAAATACTACCTGTGCCACACTTATGTCCTTCAACAACACTGTGTAAGGATATGAGCTGAAGCATGAGTACGGACCCATTGACGAAAGAGTATGTGGACTCATCGACAGGGTATGTATCCCTTATGCTACTCCATAACTACAGTCGCCATGCCATGCCCCAGGTCGCTCACGAACAGACATTCCTGGCCTGATTTAGTAAAATAGGGTATTCTCTCTCAGAAAGTGTGATTTCCACAAAATTGTACCGCTATCATTCGCAGTGCCATTGGGCAGTCGCCTCCTCCCGGATTGACATTCACTATAATATATATATATAATATATATATATATAATATATTATAATTATAAATATATAATATAATATTTATATATATATTATATTAATATAATATATATATATATATTATAGTATTTATATATATATATATATTTATATATATTATATAATATATATATATATATATATATATATATATATAGTATATACATATAATATAATACTATAATATATATATATTACTAAGATATATATAATATATATAATAATTTAATGATACTCTATATATATATATATAATATATATATATATATTATATATAAGTATATATATATAATATATAGTTATATATATATATATAAATATATATATACTATATATATATATTATCTGTTATATAATATATATATTATTGTGTAATTAATTAATGAAAAATCTTCCAACTATGTCATAAAAAGTACTCACTACATCATCCAGAAAATCTTTCTTCTTTCGTCCTTGTTCGAAAGCGATTTTCACTTCGGAATTCTTCGACCTGGCATTTATGTCTTCTTATTCGGGCCTTATTTCCGTCAAATATCTCTTCCATCTTGTTCCATAGCCTTCAATAACATATAAATTCTTTCCATCAACTCATACTGCGAACACACACCACACACCATCACACAGCACACACACACAACACATATTATTATATATTATATATATATATATATATATATATCTTATATATTATATACTATATATATATATATATATATATATATATATATTATATATATATATAAGTATAAATATTTTATGAATTATGATGTGGTCGTCGACCATGGAGGGTATTCAAATATTATATATATAAAAATAAGAAGAAGATGTACGAAGACAGCGAGAAGAAGCCTGAAGATTGAAAGATGGAAAAGCTTCAGCTAAATTGAGTGTCTCAAGATCGGAAAATGAGAATGTTTGACGTGCTCCGGCCAGATTATTATCTGAAACAAAAATTAAACCAAATTAATAAAATTGCTATACAAACTTTAGCGAAAGAAACATCATTTTAAATATTTCAGATAAAAATTTTAGTGGTGTGGGAGGATGGTATTCGTTTTCTTTGAAATATTTTTAAACTTTGTTGAAAAATAATGTTAAATTTCGCATTTTCATGTAAAAATTCTGCCAGGTGAAGTTTGGATAAAGCTTACATACCAAAGGATCATAAGAAAATGATAATTCGGCGTAAACGGCTTGAATGAAATTTCTTCGCGTATTTTAAGAAGGAATGATCAACATCAAATAACGTCCGGTAGTCAGCGGTAGAGCACCTCGCCCAAACTAAGCGAGAGACCTAGTCTCACTGGTCGGGGCGTGTGAGTGTGAACTGTTCTTTCTTGACTCCGTCTTCCAGACTTAAAAATTGAGCACACACCCTCCTAGATTAGGGCTCTGCACCGTGAGCGGTGGTGTTAACTGAAAAAAAAAAAATATATATATATATTTAATAAATATATATATATATATACTATTAATCTAAATAATATATATATATTATATATATTATATATTATATCTATATATATATATATAATATTATATATATATATATACTATATCTATATAATTATATATATTATAAATATATAAATATACTATATATTTAATATATATAATAAATAGATATATATATTATATATATATATATATTTAATATATTATCTGCCTACTTCGCCAACTATAAACATTTGTCCCAGCTGCCCTTTGGCAGGCTGAAACCCTCCTTACACCAGCACATGCCCCTCTGTAACTAGTGGACCAGAAGAGGTCTGTAAAAGGTAGAGAGACGAATTTCATCTCAGGATGGCCACGCCACCTCTGTGTGGCCACTTATGCAACAAAATGGGCTCATTTCGAGCAAGCAAAGCGCCCTAGCCACTACTGTGCCTCCAGGCTGAATGCAAAGAGTAACTGCTAATATATATATATATATATAGTAGATATATAA
>JABUQX010076331.1:35000-38493 GCA_015478945.1 Trachelipus rathkii
TATATATATATAGAAGAGAGAGAGAGAGGAGAGAGAGAGAAGAGAGAGAAGAGAGAAGAGAGAGATTAGATGGTTATTGATTTTACATGATTTATAAGCGTATAGAAAGACTTACGCAAGTCAATGATTGCTCCAGCCAGTTTGCTCAGGCGAACGACCCTGTTGGCAGGTTTCAAGGAGAAAAGTAAATCGTAAGCATACGAACTTTTGATCAATCAATATTAACAATTTTTCTTCCCTCAGAATTACTACACTGCCTCTCTGAGGCTGCCTTCAAGATCCTCACTATTTCGACGCAACTCACAGATCTTCGAAATAAAAAAAAAATCATTTAATTTTATTCAAAAAGTTTAATTTTATGTATAAATTTTCAAATATTGTTTTCCCTAAGATTTATGATGTAAAAATAAACACTATATTTCTATTATAACTAAAATTTATCTTTAGTATATCTTTTTAAATAAATGTGTATTTCAAAATTATGTAATTAGCGTAATTCGTAGTAGAAGCAAAAACTTTAAAATTTCAATATTATTTTTATTTTGTAAAAGCTATTTTAATTTATTGTTTAAATAAATAAAGTACTGTAGATAATAATATTAGCATTATATGATTATTATCATTATTATTTTTAAAATGGCCACTTCCGTTATATTATTATTATATTATTATTATTAGTAATTATTATTATTAGTATGATAATTATTATTTAAATTATTATATATTATTATTATTATTATTCATTATTATTATTAATTATTTTATCATTTATATTATTCTATTTTATATTAATATTGTTTTAAAATTGTCCTCTTTTGCCATTATTTATTATTTATTATTTTATTATTATTATTATATTATTATTATTAGATTAAGTATTATATTATTATTATTATTATTTTAATTATTATTATTAATTTATGATGATTTAGTATTATCTATATTATATATTATTATTTATTATATTATTAAATATTTATTAATTATTATTATCATATTAAAATTAAATATATTTTGATTTATAATTATTTTTATTAATTTTATTTTTTAATTAATTATTATTAATTATTATTTTATTATTATTATTATTATTATTGATTATTATATTATATTTTATTATTATTATTACGATTATATATTAAACTGAATGAAATTAAATCCAAGTTTAACTAAATACTTCTAATGTACTAGAAATGTTGTCCCAAGATTTACTATTAAACAAATATTCTTGAACATAATATGAGAACTTGAGAACTCTCAATGCGATTAAGGTCACTTAGCTATGAGTGTCTTGAACAATTTTCAGAAAAATGTAATTCTTATTATTATTATTATTATTATTATTATTATTATTATTATTATGTATTATTATTATTATTATATTATTATTATTATTATGAATTACAATCATTATTATGATTAATTATATACGCATGATTATTTTATTTATTATTTTTATTATTAAAAGTAATTATTTAATTTTTATTATTTTTATTGAAAAATTATTATTATTTTTATTTTATTATTATTATTATTATTTTGATTTTATAATCACAAATTATTCTTACTTAGCAGTGAGATATCCTTTCCAAAATTATTCAAAATTAGTTTGTATTTTTATTTTATTATTA
This sequence comes from Trachelipus rathkii, assembly GCA_015478945.1. Taxonomy (NCBI): domain Eukaryota; kingdom Metazoa; phylum Arthropoda; class Malacostraca; order Isopoda; family Trachelipodidae; genus Trachelipus; species Trachelipus rathkii. The sequence continues at coordinate 36,632 of JABUQX010076331.1, forward strand.
TGTATTATTATTATTATTATTATTATTATTATTATAACTTTAAAAGATAGATACAATCTTAAACAACCATAATTCAAGACTGTTAAAAAGATACAAAATATTTTAAGTTCATATTCAAAAGGTAATTTAAGTTATCTTTAAAAAGATAAATATTTTGGGAAATTTTTTTAGTAATGCATAATATTTATTTTTAAAAAGTAAAATTTAAAAATATATTTACAAATAAAAAAATATTTTATTTTTAATAAGATAAAATTATTTTATTTTCAATAAGAACAAATATGCAATATAATCAAAATGTATTTATTTTATTGTTAAAATTTTTATTTATTGTTTTAAATTTTTAAAAAATTGTGAGATATTTCAGTGGTTTTTTTAAATTGGCAAATATGTTAGGTTATCTTCCAGCAAGGCTTAATAAGTTATGTTCTTTTCAAACCAAAGGATAAATTTTTTTTTTAAAAAAAGTAATAACCTCGTTCAGAATTTTTTCAAAAATGGAAAATATTTTACGTTATTGCTAAAAAGATAAATATTTTTAATTATTTTCAATAAATAAAATATATTACGCTTTGTTTTCAACTATAGTAAACACTTTTAAATTATTCAAAGGCCACAATACTTTACACTATTTCCAAAAAGGGCAAAATATTAACATCATGCCCAGAGAAGCCATATTGTTACGAATATTTTTCTTCAAGGCTACGAGAACTGTACGAATATTTTCAAAAAAGTAGAAATATTTTAGCGTCATGTCCAAAAATGTAAAATATTTACGTTATTTTCAAAAAGTTAAAATATTAAAAACCTGGAGAATCATCAGAATCTGAATCTCCTTTCTTATTTTTACCAAACCAATTTTCCAAAATGATCTTCACTTTTTTTGTCCGACTGTACAATTTCTGACTTATTGGCCTGCAAAAAAAGGATAAGAATCAAGGTACACAATATGATCAACCATACCTCTAAAATATTTTAATACGTTTCAAACAACAGTTCATTTGTCGACAATACCAATTTAGAGTTAATACTATTTAGAGTTAATACAATTTAGAGTTAATACTATTTAGAGTTAAAATCAATTGAAAATCCTACAGTCCCCAATATTCATATTAGAGGTTAAATGAAATATATGTTAGTAATGGTTATCCAATTTAATTGAGTGTAGTATGATATCTGTTTAATGTGAGTTATGATATTCGCTTAATGTGAGTATAGTATCAGTTTAGTGTGAGAATGGTATCCGTTTAATGTGTATGGTATTCCGTTTAATGTGAGTACTAGCATCCGTTCATTGTGAGTATGGTATTCCGTCTTATGTGAGTATGAATACCATTTAATGTGAATTATGCGTACTTCGTTTAATGTAATATGGTGAGTATGTGACAAGGATATCTCTTAAACACATAAAACGTATAAATAATAATATAATAATAATAATAATAATCAATAATAATAATATAATAATATAAAATATAATAATATAATAATAATATAAAATAATAATAATTAATAAAAATGAATAACATAATAATTAATAATTAATATAATAATAATAATTAATAATAATAATAATAATGAAATAATAATAATAATAATAAAATAAATAATAATAAAAAATAATAATAATAAATAATAAAATAATAATAATAATAATAATAATATAATAATACATAATAATAATAATAATAATAATAATAATAATAAACCATAATAAATAATAATATATAATAATAATAATAATAATAATAATAATAATAATAATAATAGATAATATTAAAATATAGAAAAATATAATATAATAATAATAATAATAATATCAATAATATAATATAATAAGTATAATAATAAAATATAATAAT
>JABUQX010076332.1:0-12500 GCA_015478945.1 Trachelipus rathkii
TATTATATATATACTATATTGACGTTTTAATTTGCTACTCTCTCTATATCTCTATAATATATCTATCTATCTTAATCTTTCTAATTTCCTCTCTATTTCTTCTACTATCTCTCCTATTATTTCACCTATTCTACATCTCTCTTCTTTATATCATTTATCTCTTATATATATCATATCTTCTCTAAGTTTTCCATCTCTCTTCTACTTCTCTATCTCTCTCTTTCATCTATCTTCTCATTTCTTCTCTTATATCTCTATCTACTCTATTCAAATATATATATATCTCCTTTCTCTCTCTCGTTCAATTTCATATCTCGTATCTCTCTCTTATTTATTATTATATCTCTCTCTCTTATCTTACTTCTCGTATCTTTCTTAATATCTATACTCTTCTCTCTTCCTATAATATATTCGTCTTCTATATATTATTATATTATATTCATCTATATATATATTACTATATATATTATTTATATATCTATATATATAATATAGGACTCTTCATATTCTTATTATTTATCTATATTTCTATTTCTTTTTCTTACTCTTTCCTTTTCTAATCTCTGAATTCTTCATCCTGTTAGCCACGCAAGCATCTTTCTCCTCAAAGACGTCCTCCCTTTGTGCCACTATTCTCTTCTCTTCAGGCGCTCTCATCATTTGGGTAGCTGACATCTTTCCAGAGAGTCCTCCAACGATTCGCCCATCTCTTCTTTGGTCTTCCCTTGGTCTTCTGCCCTCTGGTGGTTATTCCCATCTTCTTTCGGCATTCTGCTCCTCTGCTCCATCCTCTCCGGATGTCCCACCAATTCAATCTCCCTCACATTCCATCTCTCTTCAGTGCTCTCTGTCATTCTTCTTTCCTCAACTATTCATCTCCTCTTCTCTCTATTAATCCTTCTCCATTTTCCTTTATTCTGCCCTCTCTTATCTTTTCAATCCTAGTTCTTAATATCCTCATCTCGCCCTTTGTATTCTACTCTCCTCTCTTCTCGTTGTTTGTCCCTGTTCTCCGCTCCGTACAAGCAGTGTGGGAAGTCAGTATGCTTGTTAAAAATAATTTTTTTAACCTCTATTCCGATGTTTTCATCTTTTCATCAGGGGGGTATACCGCTTTCATAATCTAATGCCATACTTTTCCATTCTTTTCGCGTAATCTCTTCTCCACCTTCTCCCCTTCTGTTATAAAACACCCTCGAGATAATTGCAGGTACTTACGCCTTCACCTCCTCTCTCACCATCATTCTCATGCCCCCCTCATTCCTCCGGTTACTGTTAATATCTCTGTCTTCTGTATGTTCATTTTCATCCCTGTCTCCTCCCTCCACAAACAACTCCACACCTCTCGAATCGCCTCCCCTCTCTCGCTCCAACATGACAGATCGTCCGAATATGCATTTATGTCCCTTCAAACTTCTCCCAGTCAATAGGGAAAATGCTACAAGTCTAATAAAATATTTAACCAACGGACAGTTTTTCTAGGGAACACAATAAACAAATGTAGGAAGACGTGTAGCATTGATTCATTCTGTAATAGTGTTTAAAATTTTTTGGATGGTCGCAGGAGTTTGTTTAGTGTGACTCACTTTTGCCACATTAAAGAAAGGATTGGATAGGTATATTGGGATTGTTTTGGGCTCCTATGTATACTTCTGCGTCGTGCCAAAGTGGCGGATTTCTTAGTTTAGTTATTAAAGTAAAAAACCCGCATGTTGCTAAGCTACCAGTATACACAATAAACTCTATTAAAGATTGTAATTGTGGTTAGCATGATTAGCTCAGATTCTTACTTTTGGTCGTCCAGCTTCAGCGTCTATAATTATATTGACCTTTGTTTAGGAAATTGAAGGCCTTAGGGTGTGGTGTGTTGTGTGTTTGTCGCATGGGCATGTATTTGATAAATATTAGTTGACTGGGACGGACTCGATAGGTCCATGTTGCCTCTAAATGGTTCTTTGTTTCTTTATATCTATCTGATGTATATTTAAATTTGATATACAATAACTAAAATTTATCTGTCTGGACAACGATATGATGGTGTAAAGCAATGAAATGTTTTTAAAGGTGTTAAGCTGTCGAAAATATCCAGCGCGCGTTAGATGTTATCACTGTTTCACATCTCTACTCGCTGAAAGTACACTCATTAAAAATTTAATGGCACATGAATGCCACTATATGCTATATTAGATTGGCAAAAAAAAAGCTATGAAAAACAACCCAAGAAAGAAAAGATTTCTCCAGACTCTAAAGAATCCAAAGCTCTCAAAAATTAAAAGAAGAAAACTTAAAAAAATCAATGAAGAATTACGAACTAATGAAATTTTTAAAGCATTGTTGAAGCTTAAATAAAAAACTTAGATCAAGAATATTACCTTCTTATAAAAACTTAGATCTTTTCAAGTCTTTAAAGCATACCAAATTTTGCTATAATATTTTATTTATTGTCTTCTTGTATTCTCAAAACTCTTTCATTATGTATTACATTGCATTCTCCATAATCAGCTGACAAGCCAACTGTTTTAATCACTACTGGAATATGCTTGATTTCGTTTTCGTTTAGAAGCGGTTTTCAAGCAAACATCTCAACCGAACAACATTCTTCATACATTTTGCGAAGTTTTGCAATTCACGAATATTCTATTGCTTCTGTATAAATGAAAGAAATTATATAATATTTTAAATAATAATCAAATTTTCAAATTTTAAAAATGCTTGTTTTCATAAAATATGGTAATTTTTTTTTTCGTATGATATATATACTTTCTTTAGTAATGATTTTTAAACCAGTTAGAGAGCAAGTTTCGCGATATTTACAAATAGTAATTACCATTTAATTTACTATATTACTTTTTATAAGTTACTTTATTTACCATCGAATCTATCAAATTTTGCTAATTTATTTATTGCAAATAATTTGATAATTGTATGTGTAACATTATTTACATATTTTTAGATTTATTTTAAAGGATTTTCTTATTATCAAATAATTACGACACAAACTTGAGATGTGAAATATTCCTAATATATTTTTATAACCTCGATATCTCTGAAGAAGGCTTACTAGCGAGTACATGTGTTCTATCTAATCTCTACAATCGACAACCAAAAGTGAGCAGCTCCATTTGGCAGTAATGTAGTCAGTTACACATCATTGCTTCAAGCAATATACCCAACGAAGGAAGTTATCCATATATTATTTTAATAGTTAAAGGAATAAAGAGTTAAGATTGTTTTTTAATTTGAATCATCGTATTCTTGTTGAAGCATTTCTTTTATTTTATTATTGTGTAGACCATTTTGGTCATTACAGCCTCCTATTTTTTTGTTGCTCCTTATTAATTCATGTTAAATGGTCATATATTTATATATACAGTTCATCGTTTGCTGCCTTGAAACGATCCTTTAATTAATATAATTGAATTAAATATATCTCATTTTTTATTATTTTTTAAGTATATATATATTTCTAATATATATAATTAATAATATATAATATATAATATACTTGTACATTATTTTTTTTTATTATTTAATATTTTATAAAAATTAAAGTAATTTATTTTTATTTAATAAAATTCCATTTTTAAATATTATAAATAATATGTAAAAATATTAATATGTCGGCTACAAATTTATATTTTAGTCTGTATTATAATTTATACCTAATTCCAATAATATTTTATTTCATTAAAATATGGTGATTAATAATTATATAGGTGGTTAGTGATAAATTTAGGTAGGCCTTATATTTATACTTAGATTTTCTTAAAACAGCAGCCTCTTTTGATAAAATTTTGCTTAACTAGTCAATTATATACATTCTTAAAATACTTTATTTATTGTAACTGTCACGTATTATATTATACTTATTTAAACCTATATTGTATAGTATTTATATTTTGGCTGTAAATTAGGAAGAATTTTTTTTTAAACGTTATTCAATACTTAATTAAAAAATTTTATTTTTAATAAGTATTTACTTATTTATTTTTAATAATACTTAAATTATTAATAAATAATATATATACTCTTAATAGGTATTATAATATGTATTATTATTAAAAAAAGATAATATAAGTTAGGTATTTATAAGAGATCTTAAAGTTAAATATATAAATTTAGATGCTCGCAATGAGCTGTATGTAATATATATATATAGATATAGTATATAATAGTTTTTTATTGTTAAATTATTTTCCTTTTATAAGTGTTTTTCTAATTAACATCTGTGAAATTTTTATGGCTTAATGTGCTTGTCTATTTATATTAGTATATAATATATTCAAAATAATTCACTATATTTAATATTATTAATATTTAAGTAATATATAGTATTAAGTATAGTATATATATTATTATACTATAAATAAATGTATGATATATATATGCTGTTAATTTTATTACTATTTTATATTCATTATTATATAATAAACATTTATAATCATTCATTTACATCAAATACATCACCTCCCTTCTCTCCCCAAGATCTGGGGTAAGGGTGCGAAGCATGCACTCGAAACAGAAAAGAATAGATCGAATCAATGAACGGTTAAGTACGATATAAGAAAGCCAGCCCTTAACGGTCCCCCTTTATATACCTTTTAGGTGACGTAGAAACTCGTCTCATTCAGAAAACCACCTTATTAGAAGGTTTTCGCAAGCGGACAGTGTGCTACGGACCTCACTATTGGTTCGATTTCCTCGTCAATGTGTTGGCTTGTAAAATTAATAAAGGATAACAATCCACATTACCACTTTTGCACTGCTATACAGATAGCAAATTTTACTATCAAAAATATTTTACTTATTTAATTCTCTAGTTTTTTTCTATACATACGTACTTCATGACCAATAACTCAAGAGTGCTAATACTCTTTCACTTCAGCGCATTTGTTCTTTTCATTTGACTAATAACATTATTCTTTTACCTTTAAGCTTATTCTCGGATATAGCTCGATACCGTGTTTCTGTGTTATTTCCTTGAGTCAGCTCAGCTCTTTACGCGCATATACATAGCCGCTTACCAATAGCGCTGTGATAACTAATTCCATCACATACCGTCTTTTTTTCATCGATTGGTGGACTGCACTCTATAAGCTTTTTCTTTAACTGTTAACTTATTTTCATTTTTTTTCCTTAACCATATTTTCTATCCACCAACTTTTCATTTGTTTACCCTAAATAGTTTCATTATTCTCATCTTTTATTATACAATTTCTATTATTCATACACTCAAACTACGGTCCCCTACAGTAATTAGTTCCAATTATATACTGTGATAACCTACTATATAATATTTTACTTGTTCTATAATACTTACTTTTTATAATAAAAACTATATATATACCTACTATATATATATATATTATTATATTATATTAATTATCTTAAGTTTCCAAACCTAATCATTCTGTATACTAGATGTCCTATACTTAATTACACCACATTGGTATAACAAACTATACTGACTCGATATAGTATTTTATGTATATGTTAATAGCCTTAATAATTTTTATATATTTTAATTATTTTCAAATGTAATATTAAATATTTTATAATTATTAAATTATTTAATAGGATTACATTATAAATATCTTCAATAAACATATCTAAGCACATATATAAATGGTTATTTTATAAAAATATATATTATATTAAAGTTTCATATAAAAATAAGATAAGTTAAATATTAATATTATTATTATTTTTAAATTTTATGCTAATCAATTTAGGTTATTAACGTTTATGATATTTGTTAAAAATTAGCCATAATTAGCTATATTATTTATTCAGTAATATAATTACAAACCAATATATATAATTTTATTGTCAAGATGGGGCAACACTAAATTAGTTGCTATTTTTGATACATATCTTTGGTATGAATCCTGTTTTGATAGTACAAATTTTGAATTGAGAATATTTTGAATTACAATAAATAATTTTTTATATTAATATAATAATATTATTTTTATGAGTAGATTATTAATAATTACTCGTGTAGTGATTTTTTCTTATGAACATACTACTAAACTAATCCAATTAAATTATATATTTAATGTTAATAAGTATATATATTTACTGATATTTATTATTATAATTTAATTTTTATTTATAGGTAGAGAGAGAGAGAGATCTAGTGATTTAGGTGTATATTTTTTTTAGATATAACAACCAAATATTTTAGTAGCTGTTCACTATATATTATACTAAAATATTATTAGATCACTCACAGGGTGATCTCATACTTTATTATAATTTTATTTTTATTTTTTAATACATTTATTATAAGAATTTAATTATTTTAAATTACTTTAACTACGTAATTCTTAGATAGGGTGAAAGGAGTCATGTAGTGCTCGGGAGTCGTAGATCGCGCGGTTAAGTTTTTTTTTCCTAAAAGTTTGATCTGACTTTTGAAGAAACAGGTCGGAGTTCGGTGCTCTCGGTATTATTAATATAATATTTTTTAGCAGTTATGGTGTGTCTGGAGTTCGAGAGTCGCGAGGTTCGGTTATATTTTCATAGATGGGTTAGGCTATAGATTCGTGTGGTAAGATATCACGCGGTTGAAGTGCGCGAAGTTCAGGCAATATTCTGTGAAGCCCGACTCACCGAACAATGATTTCATCGGTATCAAACGTTTGATATTTCTGTTTTAATATATATATAGGGCAGGATAGGCCTAGAAAGCATTGCTCACAACGGGATTAATTTTTGGTTTATTTTCTCAATATTATTATGCGCGATATTTTAGGTTTCTGATAAAAGAAGAATGTTACAATACGCTTCTACCATGCATACATTAGCTGTGATTGACTAAATTTGAAGTGTGGTTTTATGAACATAAACAATAGTACTTATACAAATAAAAAAACAGGGTTTAGTACACTTCTTCATACTTAGTTAGCCGCTACTCTTGTTACTCTATTCGCTGCAGTAGACGTTAAGTTCGTGCAGTGTTGAATTAGCATTTTGATATCTCAATCATTTTTGAAATTTTTCAAAAATTCATACATTATTAACAAGCTCTGAAATTAAAAATCATAACAATGATTACTATTTTACAAAATGTATTGCTGGTGAGAGATTAAAAGAACAGCAATTAATATGTATTAGATACAGTAAACAATACCACTACCGTGTTCTGGTTTTTCAGAAACAAAAGAAGATGGAAAAAAACAATTTAGTATTTACTCTCTTTGAAAGTGCCCTCTACTCAAAGATAGACTCTTGTATGACATGATGCTACTAGATAGATCGAAGATTGTTGTCGTTATTTTTTTGTTGATGCTCTCATTAGAGGGAAAGTATAGACAAGCTGCATGTATATGGTTCGGTAGTTGATGGATAAAACGTCGTATATAATGCTTATCGGATATTTAAACCTTGTTTAATAAATAAAGAAAACGCGATTTAGCTTCATATTAGAAGAGAGGAGCATGTGTCATTTCTTGTTACAAAGAGAAAGAGGGAACAGAAACGTGTTTGATGTTTGCTGAGCTGTTATTGTTCTCATAGCCTTTCATTAGCACATTTTTAATAAGAGTGTCGTAATATAACATATAGTTTTCTAATTTCATTTTCTAGATAAATAGTATTATTCTGTATAGAACCTTATTTCATTAAGATCCTCTAATATTTCAATCAAAGTGAATGAGTGAAAAGTAGATGTAAGTGAAATTCAAGGAGCAAATGAGTGAAATTCTATGGAAACACCTTCCAATTGTTTTTTCCTTAGAAAGCAATCTTGACATTTATACGTAGCCATATAGTAAAAAATAAGACAAAGGTGAGTCTTTTCTTGCTCTTTTTCACAAAATCTTTTGATATTATTTACACCTAAACGATTATAGGAAACTTCTTGCACAACTGTGAGAGAATTTTAGACTTTCTTAGCTTATTTCCATGAACTTTAAGGACGGAGAAGACAAGGATTTCTCAATAAAGATTTTTATTTACAAAATAAACAACACATTATTGAGTTAGAACACTGTTCATTATTTGATCAAAATACTAGATGTTGTGTATGGTTTTCTGTGGCAATTTTTGTCATTGGATAAGTATTAATTTTTTACGTGTGTGTGTGTGTGTGTGGGTCATTGAAAATATTCGAACGACTGCCAGTCCAAATTTCTGGACTAGGTGTCGATAAGCTTCTTAGCGTTCCGCAGCTTATATTCTCGATATTATTTCAATTCTATGGATATAGTGAGAGAAATAAAATATAATACAATAGACTCTGAGCATGTGTATACTCATTCATGTGTATTGCACATTGCGTGTGCTTTAATTTAATCAAACGCAAGTCAAGGTGACAATATTTGCATTTTATGAACTACCGACTTATAAACGTTTTCTTGTTTCTATTTAATTTGGTATACTCCATGCAGAATCGACAGTGGTGTTAATTATAAGAAGTGGTTTGCCTGTTAAGTGATTTTACTTCAGGAGAGCAAAACATATGAGTTTATAATATCTTATGTCTGTGTGCTTAAGAGCTTTTGTTCGCCAACATATTTTATAGCAACTTAAAAATCTTGAAGCAGTTATTGCTTGATTTTCTGTCTCTTGTGAATTGCACTGTTCTTCAAGGAAACGTTGCCCTTACCATTGTCCTTTCCTTAGGGAATTATTCAGCTATTCATTATTAATTATTTTAAATCGACTGTATTTGTCCTACAAAAGTATAAAACTCTCTCACACACACACCGAAGTTACAAAATACAGCTCGCCAGCAATCCTTGTTTCATCAGAGAGAGTGAAAAATTACACATGAATAGCATGTGATGATATCGTTTAATTTGTTGAAGCGCCAAACCTTCAGAGAACACCTCACCATAATCTAATGGATATGCACATAGAAGACTTACAAGTATGGGAAATTTTGTTTCATTACAGAGCTCTAGAATATTTTCGTGATTTTAGTGCCTTGTAACACTCGGCATACATTCTAGGAATCCAGATATTAAAGTACCTCGGGTGAGCTATTAATCATTGACTTGGGCAACGTTTTGGATGTTTTATGTAGCATATTTCATTACTCTGTACTCTCACACAAATAATGGATGTTTAAGAAAATCAGTTTATAAGCTCGATCTCATATATTGTGGAAACGCATGACTGTCACGCTGTGACATCTTTCCTGTTTTTTAACAACAATAATATAATTAGATCGTGGTTCACGTTAAATCCTATTGCCAAATGTTTAAGTGCTTGTTGACGTTCTCTGGATTTTGAGTATCTTACTTACATAAGGTGCAATATGTATTTAAGAAAATATTAAGATAGAATACTTTTTATATATTCAATTGCTAAAGTGTTTTGTCTTGACTTAACCAGATTTGTATGAGGAAATTAGTGAGTCAAGTTTTTGTGGTTACCGCTTTTCTTCGAATGACTACTTATGTTGATGCACATATTATCTATTTTTTTTGAAAGTTCAGAGCGTTTGTTTGACTTAAGAGTATCATCAACATATGTTAAATCATGATTGGTCTTATATGTCTTCGGTGAATGATAAATACAGGGATTCCAGTATAGGATAACCAAAGTATGCTATCACCATTTAATAATCCCATTGTTAATTCAGTATTTTCGACTGTTTTTACACCATATAATACAATTTTGACGCAAGTAATTTTATCGTTTTTACAGCCAACACAAAGATTCTTTGACCAATACTATCATTGCTCACAGCAACACAATAACTCCATATGAATTTCTATAAGAGTCCTCTGGCATCCGACTGTGGAATGATGACGAGAGCTATATGAAGATGAGAAATCGTAAGTCAGATGCTAAAATGTATTGTAGTATAATGATACTTTGCATGAGGTAGGTGATGTGAAATTTTGTGTGAGCTAAAGTACAAAGTAAGATCACCAATACAAACGATAACAAATGCATGACAGAGGAGATAATACTCAGCTACTTGACTCTTTTCATCTCAAATGACAGTTATACTACATCATTACTCAGTAGTTAAAATATTTATTGTCAGTTTTTTTTAAAAAGAATTCAAATAAGAAAAAACAATTAACTCTCTTATTTACTCATATATGGCAAATTTATTAATTCTTATTATTATATAAACATATGAAAATCGCTCAAATGATTTGTGTTATTTACTAAAAACTACTTTGCCTCCATTGGGGCGTAAAATTCCAATCTTAATAAAAAGAGTTTTGATACTGACTCTTATACAAGTGTATAAACACATTCAAATGGTTAAGTTGTGGACACCACTCAGTCGTGATACAATAAGTTATCGAACCTTGGTAAGAACCTATATGATTAGTTATTTTTCTCTATATTATTTTGATAATGGATGAATATTTGTGGTGCACTCACGATGTTTGGTTTTTTACAATTATATAACAAACAATAGGCGGGTGGTCTTGTTGACAAGATTTAAGCTGAAAAATTTTTGTTATTTCTCTCCCTTTACTCAGAATTTGCTATTAAAGGCTAAATTTATTATATATATAATATATATATTGAACAAATTACTTCCTTTAATATTATTTTTTGAAGATTATTTCTCGTGAATGACATTAAAATTTTCGTTTACTAAAGGAAACCGATCCCTTATTATTAGTTAGTATTTACTCAACTTCATGACAAGGAATTACTCATTTTCATTTATTTTATTTTTTACAAGCATAAATTTTAGGTAGGCTCTGCGTCATCTTTTATTCTGTAATAAATCTTCCGCCCCCCTTTTTTTCATACCCGTAATTATTACTGAGTACCAGGTCGGGTAAGCATTAGGTATAGTTACTGGTAGGAATTGTGTTCTGTTGTTAGTGGGGCTGGCATACCCTTCGCTCACTAATAAACAAAACAAGAGCTAACTTTCGTAAAATTTTGTGAGAAACCGTTAGAAATAATAAAAAAAAAAAATTAAAAAAAAGTAATTAGCCTCAATTTTTTTTTTTTAATTATTTTAGGGGTATTTTCCAAGTAAGATAATTCTATTTTCCAAGTCTTTACTGTCGGTCTGTAACTGCCAAACGTACGATGCTTAAAAAGGTACGATTCTATTAAATATTTAAATCTTAATTTTTAAAACTTTCTGATTCTGTTCGTTCTCAATTAAATTCATTGTTAGTATCATATACTAACAGTATATAATATTTTTTTTGATAAAGCCCAAAACTGACGGAGGCATAAAACATTATAGTATATATATATATATATATATTATCATATTATATATATATATATATATATATATATATATATATATATATATATATATATATATATATATATATATATATATATATATATATATATATATATATATATATATTGGACATAAAAATTTATGGGTGCTGTAGCTTCGCAGTGCTTAAACATGCTTATGGACAATGGATGGGCAGCCCGTGATTAAAGTGCAATGCTAATTGTATTCTTTAAGCAGTGTACAGTTTTCCGTTTATCTCTATTTGTTATTAAAAGAAGATTGGCGATGTTTTGATAAAGTTGAGTAGCAATTTAAATAAAAAAAAACAGTTTAAAGGGTCCGTATGTAACACTAAATATGAAAATTTAAAGAGAGAGAAGAGTGGAGGAGTCATTTTATTAAGATGAAAAATATTTTATTTTTTAAAACTTGAATTTGCATAATTGGTCTCAAACCGTTGACTTTAAATTTTAATATAATATATATATGTCGTTTAAAAGTCGGAAAAGCAAAGTAGAAGAGACGAAAACTTTTTAGGGGAAAATATGAGGTGTCGGGGTATATGGTAGAGATTATTTTTTTTCCATATATGAATAAAAAGAAGAAAAAAAGAAATTGCCAGCGGTGAAGTACATAATGGAAGATGACGTCACTCCGCGGAGCCGTTAAATTTTCTTTTATGAGAAAAAAAAAAAAAAAAAAACTCTATTGTAGAAAACGTTGATGCAAATCGAAAATAGGGCAAACTCGGGTAAATTCGGATTTTCTTCTCTTATTCAAGCGTTTGGAATATATATATATATATATATATATATTATATATATATATATATATATACTATATATATATATATATATATATACTTATATATTTATATATATAATTATATATATACATTATATGTGTTTAACGGTGTAGTGGGTGTATGTGCGTCTATTGATCTATTGAGCTACTTCTCTATTTATGGAACGTAGAGCCCAATTGCTAATAATATAATAAATCAATATCGCAAAGAAAAAGGTATATATATTTTTAGGTTTAATCAATGTGCAATCTCCCCACATATTCTTTAAATCTTTACTAAGAAATATTCTTAATGTGATATATAATTATATATATATATATATATATATATATATATAACTATATATATATTATATATAATATATATAATATACTAATATATTATAATATATATATTAATATATATATATATATAGTATTAATATATATATATATATATATATATATACGAATTCGATTATTTTTGTATATTTTAGAATTGTTTTACTAAATCGTTAAGAATAAC
>JABUQX010076332.1:22500-25000 GCA_015478945.1 Trachelipus rathkii
GAAGAAGAAGAAGAAGAAGAAGAAGAAGAAGAAGAAGAAAAAGAAGAAGAAGAAAAAGAAGAAGAAGAAGAAGAAGAAGAAGAAGAAGAAGAAGAAGAAGAAGAAGAAAAAGAAGAAGAAGAAGAAGAAGAAGAAGAAGAAGAAGAAGAAGAAGGTGTGAACGGGTTTAAATTCTGTCATCAAAAGTGGGGTATTACATGTTCACCACGTCTGTACGTTCCATCTTCAATTTCTACTACGCCTTTATTAATTTCTGATGCAGGGTTCTTCCAAACATTCGAGAAAAGAAGACAAGGAAGGTGATCTTCATAAGCAAATGGCCAAATTTTTGGTACTGGGACAGACTCTATTATTTTTGTTCTTGGAGTAGTGTCCATCAAACCAAATATTGAAATAGAAACCATCAGTGAGTTTTTGGGTTCTCTCCACAACCATTGGTGCATTCTTTTAAAAAATAAAATTCGTACCTAACGGGCATAGCCTAGCCCTAATCTAGGAGGGGAACTACTCTAGGTTATTGCTACCTACATAGCAAATCATGTTTGGATTCTACTCACACTTAACGTTTGTGAGCTCTAGATTCACGGGAACAAAATTTTCATAGCAGCCACTACTATGAAACTTTATAAACATTAAAATTCCAGTTGTTTATTAGCCTTTTCTTGCTTGTCCTGCAGGGTTATCAACCAAAATAATAAACCAAATATTCCCAATTATTAGTGAAAGAGTATTCGTGATGATGAAAAACTAGTTTCATATTTAAAATAATTCTAATAAACTGATTGGGAAACAAATACAAACACACAAACTTCTAATTACAAACAGTGATATATATATATATATATATATATATATATATATATATATATATGTCTATATATAATATATATATATATATATATATATATATATTATATATATATATATCATTTATCTATTATAATTTATCGTATATATATTATAAATAATATGATTAGACAGATATATTCTATATATAATTCATATACAGATATACAGTATATATAATATTATCTGATAGGTATTAATAAATATAATTATATATATATATAATATTATATATAATATAATATAGTATATATATATATTATATATAAATATATATATTATACTATATATATATATATATATAATATATATATATATATAATATATAATATATATATATATATATAATATTATATATATATATATATTATATATACTATATATATATATATATATAATTTGAAAAATTAGAATTATATTTGCTCATTATGAGGGCAAGCAAATAAAAATACGAATTGATTTATTTTAAAGAAAAAAGAAAGGTGGGGGGGGGGTGGGGGTTGGGTTGGGGTTGGGGGTGGGGTAGGGGTGGGGGCGATGAGCGATTTTGTTTCGAGGTCTCTTTGATTAAATGGCTCTGAAAGGTTGGAAATTAATTTCGTAGAATTTTTCACTTTTTTTTTCTATTTTCAAAATTCTATTTTTTTTTCCAAAAAGACTAAAAAATATGGCAATCGATTTAAAGTTTTTCAATATAAATAATAGTTTTAAATTTTTTCCAATAAAATTTTTAACTTCCAGTGTCTATTTTTATTTATTTATATATTTATTTATTTATTTACTTCCTTATTTATATATTTTAGGAATTATTTTCCAATATATATATATATATATATATATATATAGTATATATATATATATATATATATATATATATAGGATTATAATATATATTTTATAGTATATATTATATATATAAATTATATTATAATATATATATATCTATATATATATATATATATATATATGGTGGGTCACAGAAATCTGAATTTTTTAAAATGATTTAGGTTGATAACTTTGACATTTAGGATGATGCAAACCTATTTATCTCTGGCACAAAAACGCAATTT
Organism: Trachelipus rathkii; assembly: GCA_015478945.1. Taxonomy (NCBI): domain Eukaryota; kingdom Metazoa; phylum Arthropoda; class Malacostraca; order Isopoda; family Trachelipodidae; genus Trachelipus; species Trachelipus rathkii. The sequence continues at coordinate 24,417 of JABUQX010076332.1, forward strand.
TAGTAACAATGGAGCAATGGAGATCCATACCCTATGATTTCATTGGAAAAAAAATTAAAATGGTGATTCAGTTGTGATTATGCAGAGATTATACCGTTCTCATTTCAACATGCCAAGATCTTTGGACTGTTTCTAGCAAAAGTATGAATAAGTTGAGAATATGAAACTTTCAAGCAATTTAACTGCTTTAGCAGAGATAAACAAACCACATTGTTCCATGTAAACCTTGAAAACTTCACAGGGAATTGAAACAGCGAAATAGGCAATGATAAGGAAATCTCAGAGCTCAACATGGAAATATACTCCTGCTCTTCGTTTATATAGTAGTAGCACGGTAAAAATTCTGCACTAGAATTTCAACTTCCATCCGTGTATGGAAGCGAGTTCACAATTAAAATTGTACACCAAAACTATATAAAATGGTAGTTGGCAAGAGTTAAATGATCGTGATAATGCAAATCTTATGATATCATATTTGCAGACAACTTCTTAACTTGTTCACAGTTAAAATGGTGGTGTTAATGAGTGAAAAAAAAATCATTTTTCTATTCTGCAAGAGTAAACTATCAAAATTTTCGTTACTC
>JABUQX010076335.1:7500-14080 GCA_015478945.1 Trachelipus rathkii
AATATATATATATATATATATTTATATATATTATTATATATTATATATACTATATAATAATATATATTATATTATCATAATAGTAATATATGTTATTCTATTAAATGTATATTTCCTATTATATAAATTATAAACGTAGTGAAACAGTGTTATATTCATTTTATAATGTAACAGAATTATAGTTGTAATATTACACAGTCACTACAGTGTTGGTTTGTACTGTAAATTATTGCCTATTTTCAAAAATGTCACAGTCAAAGGGAGTTCGTTATTTGAGTGGTTCTCAAAAAAGAAAATTAAAATTGAATAGAGAATTAGAGGCTAAAAAACTTATTAAAATTGATTCTCTGTTTAAAAAGAGCGAAAATGATTTGAGAAAAAGTGATAGGCTTGATAAAGAGAAAGAGAGTTGGATTTAATGTGAATATGACTGACGACGAATTTCTACTTATTCATAGTGCTTGTTGAATTAACAGTAAAGTGATAAAGTATTAACGCTATTAGAGACAAGCCTACATGCCTAGCCAGAAAAAGTTAGATTTTCTTGGCTGATTTGAAAGTGAAAATTGTAGTGTGGTTGTCACCGATAGAGGCAAATATCCAAGAAAAATATAGACAATACAGCAAAGCAGAATACTTTGGGAATCACAAACTCATTGCGGGATTTCAAAAAGAATGAAACAACAGATCTTTAGGCAGCGTATATTATTATATGATGACTAGAGCAGGCATAAATAGAAGATTGTTGGACTGTTAATTACTCCTACCATCATGGAGTTTATGTGCGACTCAATGTCTGGTTGTTTGGTGATGTAAGCAAATGGATTCCAGTGATATAGGCAAATTATCATAAATGCTTGGTGATGACGAACTGATAATTATACTTCGCAATGCCCTCAGTAAAAAATTAACAGGTTCATGAGCAACTGGGTGATTTACGAGCTTGATGTATTTACAAGCATGCGGAAAAAATTATCAGAACACTTGCATTTTGATGAATGAAGATGTGATAAAATGGAGAGAATATTTATCCGTATTTATTGATGTAACAGGAATTAGCATATGTCACTCTTCGAGTCACCGTGAACTGGTTAAAGAGAGAGGGGAACATAGTGGCAACTTTTTGAATATTATTGACATGCTCTATATTTCCGTTATGGCAAACTTTACTATAACGAAAAAAAAATTAAATTTAGTCAAAGTTCAAATGAAATATATCTGACTATTAATGACCTGTTGAATCTTCTACTAAACACTTTTTCTTCATCTTTTGTAAAACTACTACTGGGATATTTTCAAAGGACAAGACAATTAAGTAGTAGTGATATGTTGTAAATAGACTTAGAACAAATTAAGGAATTTTAAATTGACACTGAAATTGTTGGTTTATAACTAACAGCACTGGAGAAACAGTTGAAAAACAACATTATAGGTAGTAGATGACAAAAAACCTTAAATTAAGAATAATGCAGAGGTAAGGCTATGATGGAGTCAGCAGATAATCGAGGGAAATATTAGGGATTAGGCTGATATAAGAAAATTGTGCTTCAAATCATGAATAGCATTATTTGTGCAGTCATAATTTAAAATATTAGTTTATAATATATTATTGTAAAATATATGATCTTCAAAAAATTTTTAATGACAAACTGGAAAAAGTAATATGTGTATTTAGTTTCGTACAGCTCGGTGGCAAAAATAATAATACAAGGAATTATGCATAAAACATAAAGAAATTGGTGGTAATAGGTGGTCATACAGTATTGATCCTTATAGCAATTATAAAACATTTCAAAGTAAGTTCGGCAGTTCTTTCCAAAGTGATATTATGTAGTAAAAGTGCAAGTGGAAAGAACCGAAGCCCTTGGCCTCGAGCAAAGCAGTTAGAAATCTGTTGAGTTTAATTCTCTTCTTGTGATTTTGTCAAGTAAGAAGTATTGGAAAGCATCATGTTGTTCCAAAAAGGGCAAAAGTCAAATACAGATCTTAAGCACTTGCTATTGGCAACAAAATCTAAAATTCTGAGGGCTAAGAAAACAAATTGATGAATGTGTGAGAGAAGTAGGAGATAGACTTCATATGTGATCACATTGAAGCAAATATACTCCAAGTATAATACCAGATTAATAAAGTTTTTGATGAGCTTTATCATTATGAATAGAATTGAGCCCATTGAAAAGTTTAGAAAAAGAGGGTTTTCAAATTAAAGTTCTTGATATAATCGAAAGATAATACTCATTCTTGGATGATACCATATAATGAGTTATTTTCATTCTTGCTCTGCGCATAGCAGGCTACGAATGAAAGTTTGCAAGAAAAGGCTAAAACTTGTAGAAATAGATTTAGATTTATCTTTCGTTTATTTGAACCATTTACTTCATAAGCATTAATTGACATCAGAAGTAGAAAAATGAAAATATAGTACTATTAAAGATTAGAACTTTATTAACAGACGTTGGCTGCTTAACACTTCAATGACTTGACGCTTGCTTCAATTTTGTTACAAGTAAATGAATTAATGTATGGATAATCAATTATAAAATCTTTTAAGCGCATATTACAGTAAGTATGGGGTTTTAAGCCATGGGAAATAATGTGTACTTGATTGAAGATGGTTTAATTCAAGGCTATGACAAAGCGTTTTGTAACTTAACAAGGATTCTACTTTCGAATTTTTAACAACCGAGATTCACGAATTTTTGGTGTTAACATCTTATTCTAGTAATTATGATTAGCAAATCTTATATATAATATATAATATATATATATATATAATAATATTATATATATACTATATTATATATATATTATATTATATATATATATAAATATATTATCGAATTAACCTAGATTGATACTCATCTAATGGATCATCCTTGTTTCTAATATATTTAAGTAAATATACCAAGCTTTGGGGAGTAAGCCTAAAAGATAAGCTTTATGAGAATTTGATTACATTTATATACAAGAAACAGTGAAAAGTTCTGTTAATACAAGGTTTTTCCCTCCTCTACACACCAATCGAGATTCCAAAATACTCCAGACAATAAGTTTTCAAAAAATGTCAATTTACTTTTTTAATGACAAGTGAATCTAATACCACCTTATATAAAGTGCTATAGTGAGAAATGGCAAATATAAGCCATATATTAATATACTACTATATTATATTATATAATTATAATTATATATTATATTATATATAGTATATAATATATATATATATTGTATTTATATTATAAATATAATATATACTATATATAATATAATATATAAGTATTTATTATAAATATACATAATAATAGTATATAACCGTACATATATTATTGCAAGGGGGCCCCATTTCCACTTTGGCGGGGGGGCCCTATGGCTCTTAGTTACGCCAACTCTGAACCAGGTTTGGTGTATTGAGAACAGCAGCCGTTGTTTTTTCCATTAAAATTGGATATCTCACCCTGAACTGAAATTCAATTTGCAACAGTATCGAAATACAATTTATATCAATTAGCGATAAAGTCAAATTTTGGTCCAGGAAATCGATATCACTGTGCTTAGGATTGCGAATTCAGTCAGTTTCCTTTGAAGCGTTAAAAGCTTTTCTTGCCTCATCCAAGTATTTTATTTATCCAAAACAGTGATAATTGTTGAAATTAAATAGAATATTAATAATATATAAGAATTAAAAAATAAATTTTAATTATTTTTTTCTATAACCAGTGGTTTACTGAAATGAAGGATGCAAATTAGACAAGTGTAAAGAAATATAGTTCTATTTTTTTATTATTATCAATTATTATTATTATTATTATTATTATTATTTATCTCTATTTTTATTGATATTGTTACATTATGATTAATTATTATTATAAATTATTTTATTATTATAATTATTATTAAAATTGTTTTCCATTATTAATTTGGATGGGTCTCTTGTCAGACCAACATGCTCAAAATAATTTAAGTATTGGACAAATTGCGTATTTAGTGTTTATAGAAAATCAAAAATTTGGATTTAAAGTATGAAATAAATGCATTTTTAAGATTCTGAAGTTTGCGAATAAATATATTAATCAGAAATCTAAAAGAAAATAATTTTTGTTTTGTTTTTTTGTGGTCTTCTAAACCTATATAAAAATAAGCCTTTATTAATATATATACTATATATATAATATTATTTTTTATATATATATGATATATATATATATAATATATAGATATAATATATATATATTAATGTCAGATTTTTTTAATGCTCAGTATGCTAACTAGGACGAGTCCCTACATACAAATGAGAATTTTTCGGTAATATTTTCAGAGGGATTAACATTTTTTTTTTTTTTTTTTTTTTTTTTTTTTTCTTTTTTTTTTTCATGTTTAAAATATATCTTTAAAAATTATTTCCCCCTTTGGGGCCTTCGCCGCGACAGGGGGACAGAGGGATGACTATCCCTGAGCGGATAGGTCCGGAGGAACAGCGAACAAAGACAAGAGGGGGTTGCCGAGAGAATTCCCACGGAGGGGGATTAGTCTCCCGTTGTCCCACGGAGGGCGGAGCCGATCCTGCATTTCGTTTATCTAATGGTTTCCTTTTTTAAGTAATACTCAAAGTGTTTTGGAAGTAACGATAGTTCCCTTTTTTTCTTTTAAAGATTGCAGAGTCGGGTTCTCGGCCTCCCGGTGATCGACGGGGGGGGACTAATCACCCCTCCGGGGATGGTCTCCGGACCCGTCTTTGGTGCTTATGGGTGTGCGGGGTTCTCCGCACACATGCGCTCCGGGGTATGAACGTACCCCTCGTGTCCCGTCGGCTCGAGCACTCTATGGGAAATATATTTTTTTTAAAATAATTTTCAATGTAAAAGGCAAACAAAAAAAAAAAAAAAAAATCCTCTTAAATTCGATTCCAAATATATATAATTTGTTTTACCCTGTATGCTGCGAGTCCTAGTTACAATACGGTCGACCGTGAGATAAAAATCTGCTCTATTATATAATATAGTACGTATAATTATATATAATATATATATATATTATATATTATTATTATATATAGATATGTATATGTTCTACATTATTACATATAATTGATCCTATAAATTAGAAATATCTAATATATATATATATATATATAAAGATATATTAGTATCAACATCATTGTGGAACACAAATAATAAATATTTAGGTCGAAATAAACTAAAAAATTTAATAAAATAGATTTAAAAAATAATCAATTTGAAGCTCAATTTGGAAAAAAAGTAAGGGATTCTATTTATAGCAAATCAATTTATTTAATGATTCTAATGATTGAATCATAATCAGTTTAGCTTAAATAATCGAATCATTTAACAGATTATGGTCTCAAAAGACATTTTATTATTTTATATTATTTATAAAGCAGTATTATTATTATTTTTTTTCATGTATATTATTATTATTATTAATTAATTCTTATTATTATTATATTATATTTATTATTATTATTATTATATTTATAACATTTTGGTTACGTTACTTTCGAGAAGAAATAGAGAATAATCTACCTTACTTTATTATATTTTAAATATTATTGATTACATTTTTCTTTTCTTTTTTTTTTTCCTAATTTTGCATTTATTTTAACCCTCTGCCATTTTTTTTCTTTTCTTTTCTTTTATTTTTTTATTATTTTTTTTTGCTTCGTAACATGACTTTGCGTAGACAAAATCCATGTAATTTTCATTGTTGGGCTTACCTATTTTCTTAAAATATATATTATATATAAGTATATATGTATAATAATTATATTAGTAATATATATAATATAGTAATATATACAATAGAATCTATTATTATATATACAGTATATTATCTTTCACTCATTTTCTCAATATATAATTTTTTACATCAATATATCATAGATACTATATATATAATAATAATATATATATATATAATATATATATATATACAATATATTATTATATATATATTATTATATATATAATATTTTATAATATATATATATTATATACTAATATATATATATGGTATATATTATTATTTAAATATATATATAATATTATATATATATATATATATATATATTATACTATATTATATATATATATATATATATATTATATATATTATATATATTTATATATATAATTATATATATATTATATATATACGTATATTATAATATATATATACATAATATAATTATTATATATATATATATTAATATTATACTATATATATATAATATATATATATATATATATAATATATATATACTATATAAAGTGAAATGGGGTTGTAAAAATATTTGATGAATGGAGAAGAGAGAGAGAGAGAGAGAGAGAAAGAGAGGAGAAAGAGGAGAGTGAGAGAGAGGGAGAAAGAGAGGATGGAGAGAAGAGGGAAGAATAAATTAGAAATATTTCTCGCAATTTGATATGTTTATAAAGAGAGATCTTGGGCTCATTTAATGACTATGAGAAGTCAATTATCGTTGACGAGAGCTCTCACAACCTCATGCTACTCCGTTTAATTATATTTTAAGAGTATATCATTCATTTTGGTGTTATTTTTGTCTGGA
>JABUQX010076336.1:0-23576 GCA_015478945.1 Trachelipus rathkii
CCTGCCCGGTTCCTGCTTCTCTTTTCTCCTGCGTTCTCTCCGCTGGTCTGGTTCCGTCTCTTCCTGTTTCCCTTTCCTTTCTGCTCTTTCTTCCTTCTTCGTGTCGCTCCTCTTTCGGTTTCTTCTTCTTCATTCTGTCTTTCCTGTCTTCCTTCTTTCTTCTCCTTTTCTTTCTTCCTTAGCTTTCTTCTTCTCTTCTTCTTCTTCTCCTTCTTCTTCTTCTTCTCTTCTCTGCTTCTTCTTCTTCCTCTTCTCTTCTTCTTCTCTCTCTGCTTCTCGCCTTCTTTTTTCTTATCCTCGCCTGCCCCGGGCTCTTTCTCTTTTCCTCGCCGCTCCTCCTCCGTTTCTCTTTTCGGTCTGGCCTGTTGTGGCGTGTCTGCGTCGGCTCCTGCTTCCTGCTTTTGCCGCCGCGTCTGGTCCCCTTTCCTTGCGCTTTTGGTGCTCCCTACCGCTCTCCTTCTTGCCGCTTTTCCTCTTCCCCCTCTGTCTGTTCCTGTCCTGTTCATCGCCCGGCTTATCTTCCTGATTTTCTCTTCGCCCTGGCTTCATACTCTCTCTCCATTCTTTCTTTGCCTTTGTTTATTGCTATTCAGTGACTCTCCCCTTTCTTGCCCCCTGGCATGCGTCCCCGGGCCTTTTTCTTTTCTTTCTGTTCTTCCTGCTGCCTTTCGTCTGGTCCATCTGTTCGGTTGCTCCCTCTTTCCGTGCGCATGCCTTTATTGTCCCCCCCTCCTCCTCTCCTCTCTCTCCCTTCTCTCTCTCTCCATCATCTCTCCCCTCTCTCTCTCTAACTATCTCTATCTCTCTCTCTGCTAACTCTCATCTCTCTCTTAATATTATATATGTAAAACTATATAATATATAGAATATATGAGAGGAAAAATATATATGTAAATTTAAGAGTGTGCTTTGCTATTCAAAGTTTGTCTGAGGAGGAGCAAAATATAACAAATCTTTTCTTTTGCTATTTTGGGGTTATATATTAAATACCGGTGTAAATACAATATAAAATTAAAGTAATGAAATAAAACGTAAATTGCAGAAGGTGAGCTCGTTTCCCAAGTCATCTGCTGATCAATATGAAGTAAATCTTTCCAAATCTCTGTCCATGGTACAAGGGGCTGGATAACCGCATTCTATCAGCATTATTGCTTCCCGCGAATGTGAGTGATGATCGCTAAACTATACTAATAGTAACAGGACCCCATTTTGGTGATAGTGATAAATAATAATAATAGTGATAATTTTAATATGGTGAATAGTAGTAAATAATATTAATTATAGGATGAATTATATTTCTCAAACTGATACCTCATTAAATTTGGTGATCAACTCTTCCATTTTTGTTTCTTATGATGTTGCATGTCACCAAGGAGAATAAGGATTTACATATTATTAATATATGTGAATATATATATATGATTGCATAAAATATTAAGTTAAAACAATAGTGATGAAGTGATGAGTAGTGAAGATAGAAGATAATGATAGATTAATAAGTAGTATTAAAAACTATTAAAAAGTTATGAAATATAAAGTGTATAATGTATTATGGAGTAATAATCTGAAATATATAAGTACTTATCAATATATGTAAATAAAATATATGTATAATGTATGTGTGTGTGATATATAAATGCATACCAAATATCAATGTGTTTTCTAATAGATTTATAGGATATATATAAACTATATATTTAAATATTTATTTTATTTATACTAAACAGGAGCGCCGTATAGCTCATTTGTGTAGAGCAACTCGCCAACAAGAGCGAGTCCCAGGTTCGCATGTCGGGGTGGTAGAATGTGAGCTAATCTCTCCTTGGGCTTGGCTCCGAAGCCCAATATAGTTAAGTAGTACACCTCTCCTTTAAACTTAGGGTCCTGCCCGTGAGTGATGGTGTATCTCTGTAAAAAAAATAAAAAAAAAAAATATATATAATTATATATATATATATATATATATAGATTGATATATATATGTCTAAATATATATATCATATATATATATAATATATAAATATAATATATTAGTATAAAAATAGTTATATAATATAATATATAATAATATACAGTAATATAGATATATATATAATATATATATATATATAATATATATTATTATATATATATATATATATATAATAAAATATATAATATATAATATGCTGAGAAAATTTAAAACTCAATTTAAAAATATATAATATATAATAATAATTATATCTCAAAACCTAATTAACGTTATTAAAAAACTAATTAATTAATCATTAATTATTTTTTTCTTTGAGTTAGGAAAATTGCATTAATGGTTAAGCATAAATGAATATTTTATAGCGCGATCGTCAAAGTTATATTTCTGAGATATATAAGAATTTTTAAAACAGTTCATCTTTCACAAACTTTTTATGTTTATAATATTAACAGCCCACGCACACACACACACGGCATATATAATATATTATATATATATAGTATATATGATATATAATATATATATATTATTATATATATATATAATAATATATAATAATATTATATAGTATATATAATTATTATATATTATATTAAATAATCATTCATCTTTTTTCAGAATTTGAAATTGCTGATCTCTTAAAATCTATGTGGTGTAAGGGAGCGTGCTCTCCAATTCTGTCCATTATATATATATTATATAATATATAAATAATATATACTATATATATATTATATATATATATATATATATATATATATATAATTAATATATATATAATATATAATATCATAATATATATATATATATTCTTAATTATATATATATATAATATAATATATATACAGGCTATATATAGTATATATATCTATATAATATATATAATAATATTAATATATAATATATATATATATATATATATAAGATATAATAATAATATTATATATATATATTAAAACTTTGAAGTGGTTAACTTTGGTGAATGAGGATGTTAGAAGCAGTGAAGCTCAAAAATCAAGAGAATATAGGCAAAAAATGAAGACGAAGGAACGAAGGGGAACAGGATTAGAATATGTAAACGCATAAACCATGCAGAGATATAAAAAGAAGAAATAGGACATTACTTGGAGAAGAATAGGAAAGAATGAAGTAGGATACGAAGGCACTGGGAAAAACCTTTTATAGGAAGTCCAAGAGCAAGAGGAAATAAAGTTAATCGGAAAAAGCAGACGTTCTGAATAAGGAGGGAGACACCTCTTTTAGAGAAGAGAAAGGTTCGGAAAGGAGGAATGAGTTTTCGAGGGAATTATGAACAATAGAGGAAGGGAGGAGAAATGATGATAATCCCCTTGGAGTAGGTAAGACAAGAACATGAAGATTAGACATAGATTATGAGTTGAGAGTGAAGAGAAGCACTAAGATACCTAAAAACATGGAAAAGTGGCAGGAATCGATGGATGAATAAGAATTTATCAAACGAAGGATTAACTAAAATGGTGACCAGACGTTATACCAGTATGGAAAGAAAAGAAACATCGTCGAACATAAGGAGGAAAGCAGTAATCTGTCTATATGATAAAAGGAGATAAAGAATATATGGAATTATAGAGGGAATTAAATGTCATTATTATAAGATTCTGAAAAAAATGAGGAATGAAGGCGAGGACAAGATTGGAAAAAGGGCAGCAGTTTCAGAACAGGAAAAAGTACTACTGACGTCATATGATATTCTACATGAAGATGCTGACAGAGAAAATTATATAGAGTGGAATGAGAAGGCGTTTGCTACATTCATAGACTTTCTTCAAAGGCATCGATAGAATAAAAGTTAAACAGGAAAAGACGTGTGGAGAGTGTTGAGCAAGATGCGTCTGTGGCTGCCTTATAAGAACTATGTCAATAGTGGAGAAATGGGAGGCACCACACTTTGGTTATCGCGATAGCGCAGTGATAACATCAGGACCTCAAGACTGCTAAGAAGCTGTGAGATAGGTGGAAGAGGGTGCGAAGTCAATGGTCAGAGAATATGTACAGGAGAGCAACGGAAATAGACATGCTGATAGCAAGAAAGAGGAAAGAGATAGAAGACTCCTTTTGCGCGACTTAATGGAATATTCTAAAAGGGGCCCCACGGAGTATGAAGGGAGGAATGGGAGATTTTATCAGATGTGGGAAGTGACCGTTGCTAAAGTAGAAAGGGGTACCATATAGTTAAAAATATTAATATATAAATTTACATTCTGAGAACCCGATTGTTTATGGATCTTGAATCTGAATGAATTAACGATGCAAACATAGTCAGAGATAGAAGCTGTCGGAAATAGGGAACTTAAGTACTCATTATAAGAGGAGTATTGTTAGGAGACAGAATGAGGGAGCGAGCTTGGTGAGGAGAGAAAACTGGGAAGGTGAAACCCTTGTTTTTGGAGTGCGTGGATGTAGAAACCGATGAAGATGTTTGGAGGCATGTGAAAGATGAGAGTACAGGAGAGATTTGAGTGAGAGATGTATGATTGGAGAACCGAATAGTGGTCGCAGAGGCGTAGGAGATACCAGCCAGGGAAGAACCGGAGAAGAGATTTTGGATGGTTGCGGTTGGCAAATAGCTGTAGGCGTAAGGGCAGAGAACGGTAGAGTTGTGGTACAGTAGCAGGCAGGAACAAGAAAACCTCGGTCGGAAGAAACTAGACACGTGTACGAAGATTCGGAGGAGACTCACGTGACAGGCACACCTATCCATGAGGATGCGAGTGTACATCAATATATCACTATTTACCTTTATTATCAAAATTGGATATGTAGGACGCTCTTACGTGTCTTCTCTATTATTAATTATATATAATCGAGCTTATTATATTAGGTAATTAATTTAATTCCTTCGCCTTCTTTGAGATTCTTCTGAAATCCATAGCGAGAAAAATGGATAAAAGGCGGAATATGACGACGAATGGGCCTAGGATATAAATATCAAAGAACATATATAAGACTCTTCTAATATATGCATGCCAAGTTAGGCGACTATATAGTAATAGTATATAATAAATTAGTAGTAAATTCATTAATATGATTTCGATACTTGGAAGGGTGCTAGGATTCAAAATCATCTGGGTGGGTTGAATAAGCATGGGAAAAGAAAATTTAGGCCTTGTGAAATAAATAATATTCATTTCGGCTTTATGATTACTATAAATATCAATAATATCATGATAGTATATATAATATATGAGGGTATATTTTTTATTATTTATTTTTTAGTACTATTAATATGATAATTATATATATATATCATAATTATAATATATATTTATATATATATTAGTTATGTTTATTATTTTACTTACAGCTTTTTTTCCAGCTTGAGCGGGGTAGTGGTACCTACAGCCTCTCTCATTCACACCACCTCTCATCTCGCCCTCTCACCCACCTCCTCCACCCACTCTATCTCTGCCAACACCCTATCCTCTTCCTCCCTCATCCTCTTCCTCCAGATCTCCTTATTCTCATGCACCTCCTCTTGGGGGTCTCCCTTACTCTCCTCCTATCCCCTCAGCCTCCCAGACTCTCCTAACACTCTCTGTCCTCCATCTTCACTAGATGTCCCATACACTTACAGCATGTCCCTCCCGCTCTTCCACCAACCCATTCCTCCAATCACATCTCTCCTCACCACCCTATTCCTAATTCTCTCCCTTCTGCTAACCCCACAAAACCGGCTCTAAGCCCTGCATCTCCAAAACGTCAACTTCTTCCGGACTTGGCACTCAAACCCCCACATTGTCACACCATTACAACACGCTGGTACGCACAAATTTTTTTCAAACAACTCTAGTTGCTTGTTCTGTGATAAATCTCCCCTTTCCATAATTCTCTCAGACTACTCAAAGCTCTCATTCCTTCTCCTACTCAATATGTTCTATCTCCTCCTCATCCCTCCCCCCTTACCGCAAGTCCATCCCTAAAATATTATAAGATACTATGTGGTAAAAAACAAACACCCTACTCTAACCTCTGACCCCTCCCCTCCTCTCTTTCTTCTTTCTCAACACTAACCATTAACTCTTACCTGGGTTAATTTTAGAGCCCCTTTGTTCACACATTCTTCAAACTCCTCACATATAATTGATTATATATATATAATAATAATATATATATATAGTATATATTATATTAGTATAATTATATTATATTATATTTATTGATATATAACTATATATGATATATATATATATAAGTATATATATATAGTATAATATATATATATATATATAATATCATAATTATATATATATATATAGTATTTAATATATATGCCCGCTATATTATATAATATATATTTTGTTATATATATAATATCATATATTATATATATATATATATATATATTATTTTTATATATATATATATATTATATATATATATTATTAATTATAATATATATATATATATATATATATATCAATATATATATAATATTTATATAATATATATAATATATATTATATATATATATTAATATATTATTATATAGTATATTATAATCTAATTGTAGTATGGTATATTATAGTATAGTATATATATTTAAGTATTATAAATAAATATTATATATATATAGATAATATAATATACAGTTAATATATATATAGATATATATTATATATATAATATATATATATAAATATATTAAATATATATATATAGTATATATATAGTATTATATATACAGGAATATATACTATAATAATAATAATATATATATATATATAAATATAGTATATATATAATTAATATATATAATATAATATTATATATAGTATATAGTTGTATATTCTAAATATATATATATTATAGTATATATAATATATATATAAATATATATATTATATTTATATATATATACTTATAGTTATATATATATATATATATATATATAATATATATATATATATATATTTATGAATATATAATATATATAATATATATATAATATATATAATTATAATAATAATATAGTATATAATATATATATTATATATATATATATATATTAAATATTATATATAATAATATATAATATATATATATAGTATAATAATATATATATATATATCATTATTAATAATCTACTATTTTATAGATATATAGTATTATACTATAATATAATAAGTAACTATATATATATATATAATAAGATATATATATATATATTATATACTGTATATATAGATATATATTATATATATGATATAATATTATGTATGAATATATAATATTATGAAGTACACGACTAAATACTAACGTGATGGAATAAATGAATCAGGTATATTAGTAAGTCCCCCTTTTTTTTAAATATAATTAAATATTTATTGCATGGTATGTAGAATGAATAACAATATGAAAAGTGTTCTACAAGTTTGTAACATCTCATAATTACTTTCTCTAGAGGTTTTTTGTTGATCTGAGAGAAGTAAAGAAATTTATTGTAACATCTAAAATAAATTAAATTAAAAATATAACTTAATCGTGGATACTTATTAATTTAAACGTAATTTAAATTATAAAATTACACAAAAAATATAAAATTAAAAAAATTATATATAATATATTTTTTCTTTTATTATAAATTAAGTATTTATTGTATTCAGTGTAAAATGATAACTGAAACTAAAAATGTTCAAAAAGTTTTGACTTCTAAAATCCTATGATCAAGTCTATCATCTTTCTATTTGTGCCACAGAGTACCTTAGGTTAGGTTAACTTAGGTTATGTTTTAGGTTATGTTATGTTTTAGATTATGTTTTAGGTTAGGTTAGGTTAGGTTAGGTTAGGTTAGGTTAGAATGGTTATTTTAGGATACGTTATTTTAGGCAAATATCGATAGAGTTACGTAACGTTCATTACCTCGCGAAAATAGTTGTATAATTTACAGAATCAGCGGAATTTCTAACTGTTACTCCCAAAATTTTACGGAAGTTAGCTCTTCCGTTCAACAATATAAGCAAAAATTATTTTCTTTAGAGGCAGTTTAGAGTTCTGAAGCCACTTTCTTTTTCTTACAGAGTTCAACCAGTCATAAACTTTTTCAATCATCTAGTTGCTCCATATTGGAAAATAGACCCAATGGATGTCGAAATTGTCAAAGGCAAAGATTATCATTAACAGAGTTATATATAGATTTTTCATAA
Source organism: Trachelipus rathkii (assembly GCA_015478945.1). Taxonomy (NCBI): domain Eukaryota; kingdom Metazoa; phylum Arthropoda; class Malacostraca; order Isopoda; family Trachelipodidae; genus Trachelipus; species Trachelipus rathkii. The sequence goes on from JABUQX010076336.1 coordinate 8,155, forward strand.
AGAAATGAGTCTGATACAATTTAAAAATAATCCATATGTATCTTCATATAAAAAGTTTAATTTTTTTAAGTAAATTTTCATATTCTTCTTTTTATTCAGCTTTGTTCTCCCCTCATACATTTTCTATATTCTTTAATTGGTTAAAAATCCCATCAAAACATAATTGTGTCCCCTATCTCCAATAGTACTCAGCAGACACAAATAAAGATGATTCTAGGATGTTTTAGAGAGATGCTAGTTTCTTATGTATTTAATAATATTCAAACTTTTGGCCTGTTGTTCTACCATTTAAATATTTTGTTATCATCATATATCAAAAATTACAAAAAAAAAAAAAAAAACAAAAAAAATGACGGGGATAAAACCTAGTTATTATTAGTTATATTTAATATTGAATAATAAAGAATATATATTATAACAATATATAAAATAGATATAATAAAATTTAAATGTAAATAAATATAAAAGTAGATCTATAGTTCATACCTTTTTGTTTTTATTTTTCAATAAAATATTATATTCAATGTTATATTTGCCTAATAAGAGGTTATATATTTATATTTTTTTATATTCAATAAAATATTATATTCTATATTATATTTGCATAATAATAGTATATAAATTATAATCATATTTATTTATTGATAGATTATATATTTTTATCAGATTAAATGTTTTATGTAACGGTAATAATATTTAACATTTATTTGCCAGCGTATGTTATTATCATGTCTTTTTATAAGAAGCTATTAGGATGTTGGTCTAATTTTTGTGCGGAAAATGATTTAAATGTTTCATCATTTATTACATTTTTTCATTGTTGATTTGCTAGCTTTATTTAGGTCTCTTTGCATATCTTCATTTTCAGATGTAAGGTAAGTCGATTAAAGTTTATTTATTCAGCAAATTCTTTCTTTATTTATTTAATTATTATTCATTTAACAAATATACAATTATTTTAGTGGTTATAAGATTTAGAAATGCATAATTATTTTATGGGGATAGTAGGTATATAATATATATAATATATAATTATAATATTTATTATAATATATATTATATGTTGAATGATATATACTAGTATTTATTTTATTTATCTTTTTATCTTATTATTATTATATTATTTTTAATTATTTAATTGTATGTATACCATCCCCATCTTTTTCTTATTAGTATATGGCCAGCATCCGCGAGAAACAAGACAAACAGCAATAAGCTTCTAATACTAGCTTATACAGCTTAGTTAAGAAGAGAGAGAGTATATTTGGATTTGTTTTGATTAAGGCAAGGCAGTTGCAATTCGGATAAAAATAAAAAAAAAAATAAACTTGGGAAGTATAATATTTATTAAAAACTACGCTTAGAAGATTCAGTAAATTCAATATAGTGTTAGAGACCTGCAAAAGATTCAGTTGGCCTTTTCCCATCCTGCATGTTTAATAGAAAGCAAGAGTGCCATATCGTGTTTTGATTTATTTGCTCTTGGAAGAAAGTGTTCATTTTTCTTTTAGTTTCCTTTTGCAGGGTTGTCTCGAGCCAGACGGGAGGGACAGAGGGGGGGGACTTCGTCCCCTCCGTCGTTCCTCTCGTAGACGAGAAACCTTTCCTTGATTCTTTCTCATCTTTGTGTTGTACTCGTTCCTGGGTTAGGTCTTGTATGTGCATAAAAGAAAAAAAAAATCAACATTTTGAAATATGTCATTACAGCAGATTCTTTCTTCGCTAGTGGCTCCAAGAAAAAAAGCAATCTTTTTCAACATTGTTTTAACATTTTAAATTTAAAAACCTTATTCTTTCTTATTTTTTTTTATATATTTTCCACCTTTTATATATGTTTCCTGAATTAATAAAATTGATAATTTTATTCTATCGTGTAGTTGACCTGTCGCTGTTATTTTCCATGTTTTCCTTTAGTTACATGCATTTGTGCATTTTCGAAGGATGTCGGTACTCATGATTTTATTTTATTATTCACCTAATATAGTATATATATATATAATATAAATATATAAGAATATATGTTATAAGCAGGCAGGCACCTCAAGATATGATCCTGAGAAAAGTTTATAATATATAATATGTAGTATACATGAGTTATAATCTAAGTATATAATATATATTTATTACCATAGCTTCAATTGAAAAGATTCTTTTTAACATTTTTATTATGTTAACAAAAAAAAAATTTATTATGTATATTATAATATTATTGTAGTTAGTTATAAAGACGATTATATTATTACAGCCTTGTGGAAATCACTCGCAGCAAAATTATTAATTTAAGATTAAATAATTGAAATTAATGTCGAAATATTATATAACTAGTTAAAGCTAAATTACTTAAACTATTTATTAATATATAAAGTTAATAATTGTTAAGTATTATTTTGTCATCAGTATTAATTAAAAAGAATAAAAGACTCACTAATATATTATAAATAACAAGGAAGAATTGTTTTCTTTGGAAAATTTGAATCATTTAGCAAATTCTCGAGGAGTATCATTCCTTAATTACTTTATTCCTAAAGCTATATACGACCATCTAAGCTAAGGACACTGACGATACTGTACGGCATTTTTTATTAAATTTAGTATGTTATAAGGTGTCAAGCGGGTGAGTCTGGTTGAGTAGCCTATGATGGTCGAAAATATATGAAATATTTGCGTTCTCTTGTCCGCGGTGAATATGATACTAATATGTGTGAAGAGTATACGACAATGTACCTTGTAGGTGGCTTGATCGGTAGTGCTTGATGTGAATCTTTGTCATCTAGAAGGTTGTGTCTGTTTGTGTCTCATTTTGCATATATTTAGTTGGTGCTATATTTAATACAGAGAATTTACAGTTCAACCTGTTAGTAGAATATGCATTCATAATTTTTAAACACGTAATAATTGCAATATACTGTGGAGAAAAGTAGTATGAATGGTAGATAATTTTATTGCAAAATATATTTAAAAAATTATCTATAAATAATATCTACAGCTTAATTTTTAAAAATAAAAATTATATAGCAACAAAAATACTGCTATTGAATTTGTGCTTTAAACTTTTAATGTACACTTTTGTAACGTACCTTAGTTGCACAACATATGTAGTAAAACAAGCTTTTTCATACATATTACAATTGAGAATATATACTAGGTACGTATTTATACCCGTATTATGTTGAGATAACACTTTGTGTGTTGCTATCTTAACAAGATATTATTATTGAAAACTGGTTGAAGTAGATCAGAGCATTATTATTTATTATAGTATTTATATTATAGTTTATTATTATATCACAAATAAGTATATTACATACACGAAATAATATCGTCATTCACTATATATTATCTGTACATACACGGTAGATCATGCACCCATCACATATATATAATATATAATTGTTATTTATATTATCATAGATGACCTTAAGAAAATATTTAAGACAAATAATAACCATATATTTATATTACATATTATATATAATATATTATAATATATATATTAATATATATATACTATTATTTAATGTATATATATAAATTCATAATATATATATATATAATATATATAAATATTATTATACTCTAACTGATTATAGTAGTAATCAAATTATATATAATAATTTTATATATATAATATATATATATTAATACTATATATATTATATTACATATATTTATAATATATATTATATATATATAATATAATATAGAATAGTATATATTAATATATTATTATCTTATTATATATATATATATTTCTATCATTATTATAACTTATATTACTATTCATCATGTTTATCCTATATTCAGAATTTTCATATACCATGTACAAAAAAGTGATAACAAATTTTAATACTTTATTTAATATATAATTTGATATTTTTAATCTATTAGAAAATTTAAAGCATTTTATTCTTAGGTGTAACAATTTATTATTTTTATCACAATAATTCTTTATTATTCTTTTGTATAATTTAATGGTTTATTAAATTCTATTTAGTATTTTTACTAATATTACAAGTATAAATATTTTCATAATAGAAAGAAAAATATATATATTATAAATAACACTAATTGTGCGGATAAATGAGTGGAGCGCGTATTCCCTAAGTTTAATATATATCGTCGAGGTCATATTATATGAATATAATTTTCTACCAAATTCTCTACTTTATACCTTATAGTATAAGCATAAGGAGGTTATATAATATCATGTGAGATCTCCCCTATATTGATATACATATATAAACTCTGCCTACACAAGTGTATTCTTCCATGGTAGCCACTAGATATATATAATATTCATCTATTGTATACTACTATATATATCTATTTATATAGCCAAATGATGGTATTATGACTATGATACTATGCTTCTTAAAATATACTATATACTAATTAATATACTATACTAATTATAAGTCTCATACTAGGTATTAGATTATTTGGTTACTAATATAGTTGATATATATTTAATTAATAGTATATTCATTAGTAGTTATATATAATATATATATTATAAAAATATGTAGTAGTATAGTATATCATATTATTCTATCGTGAATTATATTATCAATTATATAGCAAATAACATAGCTAATATGTTAATAATGAATATGCTGATGATTTGCAGATGAAATATATTATAGATAAAATATTAAATTATATAACTAATATATAACAGTAGTGTATAATATTATAGTTAATTATATTATATCAATATATAGACGAGATTTAATTAAATGTTAATATATGAACAGTAGGATAATCAGTTGGACAGAATTCTTGATTACATTGTGAACATATGTGTGTAGGCAATAGAAAAGATTCCTTATATATTAAAGACCAATACATTAATGATAGTCAGTAGAAATATATATAGTGATAATGATATATTTAGAAAATAGTAGATAATAGTAAAATATTACCTATATATAAGGGCTAAGGTCATACCTGCTATTTGTATACCCTATGACCATACTTTAAATTATTTTTAATATTATTGTAATTTAATAAATATATCGTATATATCAATATATAGGTATATATATCTAGCTATTGTACTAGTTATCGTTGTATTATTATCTTTTAGCTTTATGTATATATATTAATTATATGTAAGATATTAACTATATATTAAATATTTTCTCTATATATGTTTATTTATATTATATTTCATATATATTAATTAATAGATGTTTTTATAGATAAGATAATAGTATACCTATAGTTAATATATTATTTATAATATTGTATATCATATTTTTAATATTATTAATTAATAGTATTATAATAGTTCATATAATATATAATATTTTTAATACTAATATATATTATATTTTACATAAATAAACGCGGATAAGCTCCAGATGTAGTCATGACATGCGCCATCAAATTAGAGCGAGAGGACCAAGTTCGAGACTGTTCGGTCGGGGGGAGGGAGCATGTGAGCTATTATCTCTCTCTTTACGCATATCTTCGGCCTACTCAGATGGAAATGAGAACATTAGGTACTTAGACCTGAGCAAACCCAGGGCCGTTTTTCGAAGTGTCTCACTCACAAGATGTAGTGTGCCAATTTTACCTCCAACCTGGGTTAGGAAATTTAATTTGTAGTTATTTGACATTGAAATAGCCTTAGGCAAATGATACCTGGATCAGAGACGTAGATACCAGACTCTTAATTAAGTATTATTACATAATAAAGAAGGAAGAGAAAAACCTTGCGAGGTGTTCTCTACCTCGCTTTAACCTATGCATTGATATGCCAAATCGAGAGAAACGTTTTTGTTTGTTTCATTTGCCTAAGTCTATTTGAGTTTCAGATATTGATACTTTTCTTTTTTTAAATACGTTTCGTAACAAAATATTATTAAAATATAAAATTTTTTTTTTTTTTTTCACATCCATTTTTGTACTAAAAACTATATCTATCACTTTTATTTTTTGTTTGTTTTCCCAGCTTTAAACTTTATTTATGTTCTTCAATTCCATTTTTTTCTTTCTCTACCTAACTTAACGGTGAAAGAATTTTCCAATATGTGACTTATTAAAACCCCCCAGGCAACTTATCTTTAATTTTTCATTCTTGAATATAATCTGTTATCTCTCTCTCTCTTCATCTACATGCAAGTATTGGAGTGTAGTTAACCATTTGTTGTTGGATCTTCAAACTGCAGAGAGACGAAAACAGTTCTACATTCTAGAAATCTGTGCGAGCAGTTTTCTCTTTTTCATAATAAATATACACTTTTTACGTGATACAATGTGTTGTATTTTCTATGGCGCGCCTGTGCGAGATGTGCAGACATTTTTGTCCCTGACTCAGTGACAAGTCAGGTAAAGTGCAGGTCAGATTGATTCCTCACTCATCATGCTAGCTACAATATTCTCTCTCTCTTCATCGGGAATTCACTAGAGGACAGAAACAATCTTCATCTCTTGCAATATTAGTTCCCTAGTTCGATCTATTTTAGTCTTTCTCTAAATCTAAGTGCTCCTCATCATTCACTTTATACTTAAAAGTTAATGATAAGTATCCTATGATATACTTGAACAATGCTAGTCTTTTTTCGATGATAATGTTAAATCCTTAATTAAAATTTAAATTATATTCTGCAAATATCTAGATAATTGTCTTCAAGTTAATTTGCTGAATATCTCTTCCAACTTTTTATCTCTCGCACTCTAGCTCTTATTCTCTCTTGTAAAATTCAACCTCCATTCTGTGCTCTATCATCTCTCCATCTCTCAGGCTATGCATTTTACGTTCTCGGTGTCTCACTCTTCAAATCAGTAATTCCTAATATATCATACTCCTCTCTCTCTCTATCTCACATCTTATATATTTACTATATCTCTATCCTATTACTTCCATTCACTAATATACTAACTTATTATACTATTCATACTATCTATCATATCTCACCTCTCTCTCTCTCTCTCTATCTCCTTCTCTCTCTATACTCTATTACTCCTTCATCGTCGTAGTCTGTCTATATATAATATTATGCTTATTTGAGTGAATGATTTTTTACAAAATTAACCCTTTAAGTTCATAATTTCCTCACGCTGCGATTTGAATCCCTATGGGCTCCTAGCATCAAACTTGATCCTGCGTATACGTGTTTGACGGATCACAGCACGGATGGCACTAAAAACAAGAGACGCGAGAATGTGTTCTCGTGTGCATAATAGTAATTATACTCAACGTCATAGGTATCACACTAGCGAAACAGTAGAACTAAACAGACGCTACTATCTTGCCGTGAGAGAGACATCGGGCTGTAACGTATGTCAAACAGGGCACCGTATTAGTGACGTGAGTCAGAGAGAATAATACCATTAAACTACGGTGGAGAATATTAATGTATGAATAAGTAACATACTGCTACAAAAATTCATCGCATAATTGTAATATGGATTATAGAAAAATAATCCCTAAGTGTAAATTTCCACACTGCTTGGGATTGAAACTGAGGTTTCCTGTGAGTTTATGAGGTGGGTGGTATATTCACTGTGCAGGATACATTATCTCTATATACTACTCAGCAGCTCTACTCACCTCACTTGACCCTTTGAAACTTTGATAAATCATACTTGCTAATCAATTACGCGGTGCGGACATTGCTTAGTAGGGAATGCCTTAGTAGTTCAAGTCCGCACGCTCACTGTGTTCTGAAATTACTATTAGGGTTTATTCTTTTTCAATACCTCATCACATCTTGCGATTGAAAATCTTTCTGTTCAAGGCCAGTTGTCTTATCTACTTAACTATATCTTATTCTCTATTAATATATATCTATATATTCGTATTCTATTTACTAAGTTCCTATAATATTATTAATATATAATATCTCTTCCACTCATAATCACTCTTAAAATATATCTCTATATCATCTCACTCTCTCTAATATTACTCTCTCTTCTCATATATCTATTCATATCTATCTCCTCCTCTCTATTATCTTCCTCACTCACTCACTCTATTATCTATCTATATCTTACGAGTGTTAGCAAATGTTCATGTACAGCAATAAGACCTCCCTTATCCTCTCTTTTCATAATTATATATATCATTGTTCTCCATCCTAGATACAAAAGATCAAATGTTCCTCTTAGTTACTCTATGTTGCCACCAGTATCTCTCGTAAAATATTGAACAAAAATCAATCTCATTCTTCTCATATCTCACTATCTCTCTCAAAACTACTTTTTGCATCCTATTTGAAACCCTTCTTGAATCGGTCTCACCTAGCACACAGAATTTCGTGAGAAAAATACTCTCTAACCTCGTGCGCGCTCGTGAGCACGGTAATACCTCTCAATTGCAATTGTTCTCTTTAGAAAAATAACTAACTGTGACTCAAAAATAATACCTCCAGTTCCCTAACTTTGATTTATGCTCAAGCATACTACTCTATATCAATTTGGTAAATCGTGAAAAAAATCTGATCGTCTTGTTGTGCCAGCTTGCACAAAATTCTCGATCCAAGATTTAACTATCATTGTAATTTCTCTTTCCAAATCTTTCTTGATTATCACTATCTCTCCAAATACCTTCACTCTCTCACATTAATTAACTCTAATACACAGTTCTCTCTGCAGCAATTTTTCTATAAGTTGATTCTTAATTATCTATAATATATATATTATACATAATAGTATATTATTTTATATAATTATTATATATATTATTAAGTGATCATTATATATAACTTATAGTGAGTTTTTATATATAGTTATATATATTATAACTTCTTATAATATTCCTGATTTGTATTTATTTTATAGTGTATCTCTTTAGTACCACTAATGTATAATTATTATATCTATTATTATATAATTATATATATATTAATATATATATATTATAATCTTATATTCTATTATTATCTATTAATCTCTATTTATTATATATATATTGCTCATAGGTATATATATATATCATTACTTATAGTATTAAGCTATTATTATATATATCGATATATTAGTTATATAATATATATATTATATATCTATATAATCTATATAGTAACTACTATATATATAATATTATATTATATATTTACATATATTATAATATACTATATTATATATTCCATCCTATTATTCATATATTATATCACTTTACACATTATATACTATATTATTATTAGTACTTCTATACGTATAATATGTATAGATTTTATTAAAATGAATTTCTGTTACTTAGTTGACAATGTCAAAAGTTAACAATAAAGTCAATATGAAGTTTTATAAAAATCTTGAGCTAATTGTAAACCCTTTGAAATCGGTACTACATAAAATAGTGATCGGGAGAAAATATTAACCGCGAGCATGATTATATGTCCTAATTCTTGCTAATTGTTTTAGAAAAAAAAATGGGTAAAATAAACCCAAAGTCTCAGTGATTTTCAATGCTCACGCAAACTCTCTCATACACAATCTTCTCGTTAAATGAAAATATAACTTGACATTGTTTGTGCAGCTGCAACAAGTATCAGTATTTTCCCCCGATACAATGCTAGTCAACCGATCGATTGGCCACTCATTTATTTGATTGCAATCCAAATTTATAGGTTGAGATTTAAAGAGTTAGAAAGTAATGTTTGCAGATATTCTTTAAAGGATTTTGGGATAATCAGTCTCCTCCGCAAATAAAAGAGACTTGCATTTGATAGTAACGAGTGAACACAAATGTTCGACCTTTGGTGATGTTCATTGAATGAAAGTTTCTAAAAATTATCCCAATATGGCTCGTCCAATCTACTTAATGTCAAGGTAGTATGCCAAATGGAATAAAATAATATTTCTAAATTCAGCGTGTTCTACTCAGAAATTTTGAACCATTAAGGTTTGGATGCGACAGTAAATAATGCTATTCCCTGCTATAGTTTATAGTAGCAATGAATATTTTACCTTTCACTGCAAACTCTGTGCTTGGGAATGTACAGTATCCTTTGTTTAAATAAAATTTATGTTCAGCAAAAACGAAAATAGCCTACTGAATCATCTTAATCAGTTTTTATTTTTAGCGAGCGTTGCGAATAAACATAGTACAGAAATTATATTATATATTTTTATAATCCTGTATGATATTTTGGTGGTTTATAATATATATACTGAAAATTACAAATCTTATATATTATATACTATATATAATACTGCTTAATATATATATCTTTTATAACCTTCTTATAGGTTTTAAATATATTCATACTTATATATATAGGCTCTCCTATATCGTAATAAGGGGTATAGTTATTTAATATTATATTTATCTATATTACGTTATTATATATATATATTAGATATATTATTTATATAGTTATTCTTTATTTATTATATATATTATATTATAATATAGTATATAATTATTATAGTATTATTATATAGGCCTCCCTAGTAACAGTGATAACTGTGCTACTTCCTAAATATCTTTATATCCTTTTAGGCTGTTCTCATCTTTCTTTAATCTCCGTAACATCTACTTTGCATTTTTAAACCTATCTAAACTATCGTACATCTCCATCTATAATTATTTTATTATTATAAATTTATCTACAATGTCCAGGGTTATAAACCACGTGTTTGTTATTGTGACAACTCTCTTTAGGAGCGTCTAGTATCGGATTAAATTTTTGCGGGTGTTTATATCATATAATATTAAATACTACGTTCTCTATCAATTACTATATATTACTTACTTATTTTCTCTATCTATACCATTACTCTATATTTATATTTTTATTTTTTAGTAGTATTATTACTGTAATTTATATTCGTATTATTATTATATTTATAAATCTATTTATGAATTTATATATTATAGTATACCTTCTATCTTATTCATCATATATATATATACTATATCATATATTTACTATATATATACCTATACCTATATCTATATGTATATCACTCTCTCTATTGTAATTACTTACTACTATACTATATAAGGATGTTATTCTTCTCACTTTAGGTTATCTTATAATAAGTATATATAAACTATATATATATATATAATACGTATTTATATATATTTATTATATATCCTATATATACTTGAATATAGTATTATATAATATATAATATTTTCATAATATATATATATTATTATCTATATTATATAGTTTTATATAGTATATATATATATATCTTAATATATATTATATATATATATAATATATTTATATAATCCATGGTAATGTACTGTAAGACAGCGACCCAGCACAATTTTTTTGAGGACCGGGTGAGAGATTTCTGTTTCAAATATATAAATTTCTATAGTTCAGAAAAAGTTAAGTTTTTTAAAGAAAATTTCTTTTGTGGAAAGAAATGGAATTTGGCCAGAAGCTTGCCACTAAACTATTTTCTTAAAAAAACCTTTTTATTCCAATTTTTCTGAAAGTTATGAATTTTTTTGAACTTAGACAATTTTTTCAGAACAAAATGTTTGGGTCGCTGTCTACAGTATTACCTATATATATTTGATTATATATATATAGTATAACTATATTATAATTATATTATATATATATATATATATAATTAATGTATATGTTATATATATTATAAAATATATATAATTATATATTATTATATATATATAGGCCAGGATATAGTATTATATATATAGTATATATATTATATATATATATATATAATATTATTTATATATATATATATATATATATATATATATATATTTATTATCTTATATTTATATTATATAATATATCGGGCGTCGCCAGCTTCCAAGCAGGGGGGGGCAGCTTAAAAATTTTATTGAGCCTTTAGTAGTATATATATATAATATATATATATCTAACGATATTATATAATTATATATATATATATATATATAATATATATATATAATATATATATATATAATATATATATATATAATATATATATTTAAAGAAAGAAGGCAATATTAACTAGAGTATTATTAATAGCTGGAATTAATGATTAAATATTAAAAAAAAAATATTTTATTAAAACAATAGAATATCAAATACACTATGCAATGATGGAAAACTCTAACAATATAGAGCAGTTTGAAATTGAATGTTATTAAAAAGTGTAATTTTCCTTGGGTTTTCAACGCAAATCTTTCAAGCTACTGTTTGAATAAAATAATCAATATATCAAACACAAATTTTAGTGTACACTCATATAGCAACAGTCAGTTTAAACCTGTCGTCTTCATAGTACTTTTCGCTGCCAAGTCTTGATTGTCTTTCATCTTCTTCTGATCGACTGGAATGATGCTTTCCTTTCGCAGAGTGCTGAAAGAGCGCTCGCTCTACTGTACTGGTGGTGCATGGCTTGGCGAGTAGTATCATCAAAAGCCTTTTTCGTCGACGGGAAGAAAGGTTCAGTTTGCTTTATATTTTTCTTGCCTCTTTATTTTGAGTAAGGGTAGTTGGGTTTATGTCCTTCCAGATTTTGTACCAATGTTTCAAGCTCTTCTTCTATGCCTTCTAAGTGGAAAAAAACTATAAAATGAAACTTGTCTTTTTTCCTTACTCATCGATCCTGTTATGAGTAGGCATGCAAAGGAACGGTGTAGAATATGTCAATTGCTATAGCAGGTGTATCTTTTCAAATAGAAACCGTATTCAAAGAAGAGGTTATAGTCCAGATTAAGGAGTTATTAATTACTATCAGAATCGCGTGGGATTTGCTTTTTGCTGGATGGGTTGGTTGCGGTGCTGCAGGCCTACCAGCAAATCCGTGATAATTCAGATCAAGTCCAGTTGACTTCACGACCTTTGAATTAGACTTGTCTTTAATCACTTTCATCGGTGATTTTTTTCTTCATCTTTCCGTGGCTCCTAACCATTTCATCAATATGTTGAATGTGCTGGCGAAAAGGTTTGACGATATCCAAGGTCTTGGATTGAAGAGCATTTACAAACGGGCTCTAACATCGCAGAGTACTTCGCGATCATATCATAGCTCATGAGGAATGCGCTGAATGAAAAACAGAGAAGGAGAGAATCGCTTTTTTCTTGTGGCTGTATTTTTCTTCAATTGAAAGGATTTCTAATGCTTCGCATCATCGTACAAAGTGCTCCTTAACACTCTGATTTGCACTTGTGTTGTTCAGACCATATGGCCTGACATAGGGCTTAGATGTTTGGCATGTAATTTTCTTTCTCAAGACCGATTCGCGAAAAAACGTATATGACAAGTAATTATATAGTTCACCCACAGTAATTTGACCACAAATATCTAGTAAGTATCAAATACATTTTAATTATATATTTTTGTTTTTGTGAAGAGCAATGAAAGAACAATGCTTTTGTATTCTTTTTTCTTCAATATTGCTTGACACCTCCTTCTTTGTCTAGATTCATCCGTAGAACAGCCATCGAAACCCAATCCCACGCATTTCTCGGGATTTTCCTAGTTTTTCGGTCTTCGTTATCAAAATCGTCAAAAATGTTTTTCGGTCTCGCAAGTTTTTTTTTTTTTTGTGCGTCATAAACATTGGAAATAGCCGTCTGCTCATTTCCTTATAATTTCCATCGGGAACTCTTTGTCGTGATAGCGCAAACTCCTATGTGGATATATTTGTTCCTTTCCAGAATATTCACGTTTCATTCTTGCTAGGTAAAAGCTATATCGCGCCAACGCTTCTTTAACCTCCTTATTCATACGATGCTGTTCCTTAATAGTATGTATCTACATTGTAGAGAAATTGATCTCATTCTATCTGATGGTATTGGTTGTGCATTTTTTTCTTCCCCTTTTCAAAAGGTCTTTCAATGATTTGATCTCCGGCATTATTCAAAGCAGCACAAATCCTTAGCAACACTTCCTCCTGATCATGATGCTTTACCTTCCTCCAGAGAGCGTAAATTGCGCGGACCTAGAGAATCAACATCACTAAAATTTATTGAGGAAAATCATTAATTTTTTTTTTCTTCTATGATTATATGAACTATACTACTAGTTGTCCGGGTTTGAATTTAATGGCCTATGTCTAACCGGACGTTCCTGTAGGAAGACAATCTTGCAGGGCTTCGAGACGCAGTTTTATGCCCTATCTTGTAGGGCATGTGTTTGTAATGATGTCCTTTAAACTGGTATAAAACATCCTTTATAATTTTTAAGTGAAAGTTCTTATTATTAAAAAGCCTAGGACTGACCCCTCTGACCGAACTTTATTTGGTGGAAATAAAATACAAAAACTTGCAAAATGCTTCCCTTAGGTGCCTGGAGTATGTCGGCGCGCCTGGAGTATGTCAGCCAAAGTGACAAGGTCTTAGGCGGGATCCAACACTTTTCGTAACTGTTTCTTTTTCTCATACGATAATGAATTTTAGATATAATGTCCAAACGTATCTACCACCATCCGTCCCATTTCTCAGTGACCCTCATTCTACTGAAACGCTAGCTCATGAAATCTGGACCCATGATTTGATCGTCGCAGTGCTGGAGCCATGGGTTGGGATCTACTTCACTCCATCCTCTGCCGAAAATTGCGAAGTAGGTAGGTGATTTCCATTTTTATGCTGAGTTCTTACCTTTTCAAAATTTTACTCCGCAGACAATATATTATAATATAATATATATATATATATTTTATATATATATATATATAATATATATATATATATTAATATATATATATATTTATAATATTTTATATTATATTATATATTATATATATATTATATATATATTATAATATAATACTGTATATTGTTTAAAACTTGAAATCTCTGCCACATAGGGTCATAGGCTAATAATTTTACTAACATTTAAAGAAAAAAATGTTAACAGAAAAAAATTAAAAGTATAGCAAACTATGTTGAGAATCACCACTATTTCTGTGTTGTAATGAAAAATAGTTTTTCTCTAAAATTAAGCTTAACCTCTCTCATGTGACCCCCAAGTAAAGATCATGTGTACAAAAAATTCACTCTGCTTTTAAGCATAAGTAAATACAGATTCAAAATTTTTTTATATTATATTTTAAAAAAGTAAAACGTACGCGTCGTACGCAAGGATCTCGCTAATACCCATGATCTGAATGAAAATTGGAACTATAACTTACACTGAAGGCGTAATTTGAATTTATAGAGTAACGTTCAACGATATGTGGATAATTTAAATTGATACTTTTCTAGACATAACAATAGATAAAGAATGAGAATCCGAATCTGAACACAAAATCTGGAATTTTATGTATATTCATATCAACATTAAATAAAAAAACATAGATCGAGAAATATCTTTCATTTTTCTTATCTCTATCAAATTGTTTGTCATATATTTTTGTTATAAGTAATAATGAAAAAAAGAAAATGTGAGAAATGACGAATTTCCACTTAGCCTTCGCCATATACTGCCATATATAATATATATATATAAATTCCATATCTTATTATGGTAGTGTTATATTATAT
>JABUQX010076337.1:0-15000 GCA_015478945.1 Trachelipus rathkii
AATTATTAACTTCAAGTATTATTATATATATAATCAATTCTTACTTCTCACACATCACTAATAACAACGCCCTAATAAGATATTGTCCATAATTACTGATACACATTTGAACTTTAGAATCTATACCTATTATTATATATATAATATATAGATCACTAATATAATGTACACTCACAATCCTAACACATTTCTATAAAACACTAAGGTAACAATATATATTATATATACAAACTTACGTATGTTAGAACTAATACTAGTATAACTCATTCAAGTACTTAGGCTCACCTTTATACATCCATAACTATCAACAATACGATATATTTTAATGCTACCATGCAACCTTCCTTGAGTACCATTTATACGCAACTTATATTTCTCTACTAATAACAATACTAGGCTATCTCATTACTGTTCCATTTTCTACATTATCACAACTATATCCTTAAAATATTATTTAAAACTCAACCTTGTTTTCAAGCTGCTCACCATCTAACATAACTTAATACCGAGGACTGTAGACTGTTCTTCATCATCATATATATAATATATATATTATATATATATATTAATATAATATTGCTTGAAAATGTCATATATAAACATATTATAGATATATACGTTACTTTAAAAATCTCTAAACTAGCTCTCGCTTTTTATCTACATTCTCTGCTATTTTTCTCTCTTATTAATTCTTAAAATTTTTTATCCATTCTGCTCATAAATCTCTCTTTAAATACTAATTGCAGAAGCCACAATCAAACTCTATACTAATTGGCAATATATTATTATAAAAATAAACGTCTTACATGCTAAAACCCACGACATTATTTATGATCAATTTATTACATATTAACTAATTAATTTATAATAATTATCAATAAAAATTTATAATACCTTTGTTTTATCTTAATATTTTTTCTTTAAAATATTTTCGAAATTACTACAAAAAATTAATTCAATGATTTTAAAAATTTCCTCAAAACAATTTTGTTATTATTAATTAATTATATATATGAAATTTATTGGAAAATCATTTTTACGTTCTTATATCTGTAAGATAGATGGATTGTAAAAAGCGAGAATTTAAGGTTTAAAACTTCTTCTTTTTTAAATTTCTCTATTTTTATATTATATAGAAAACTTTTTTTTTATTATTTTTATTTTTTTATTATATTAGCTTTTATTATCTAATGCGCTAAATTCTCTCCTTACAAACATCATACCAACTATGTTTCTCAACGGCTATTAGGGATAATATTTATCTCTTATTAACTACTTTCTGTCATCCTTCTTCTTTTTCACCCTTTCAAATAATAATGTGAGTTATAAGTAGTTGAGAGTTTACATGCAATCGGTGAAAAGAAAAGCAGTACAATATAAGTAATTATATTGATAAATAATGTACGTGAAAAGAAAGCCATGCTATTTTACCACCCTACCCTCTGTGATACCATTAATTATGAGTTGAGTAACTATCGTCGCAGACTCAGATAAATTCCATACACTCCAAATAGAGCTATTTCAGGGACAATCAGACGGACTCACCTTACTATGTAGTAATATTAAGGTTCGTAGGATATATAAGGTTCTATACTTATATCAGCCCAAGGTGGGTATCAACAAACCATATACCAAATAATTACAAAACCTATACCGCCATTCACTCTCACCTATTTAATATAACACTATACCTTTATTCTTCAGCTTTCTGTCCAAACTCACACATTTCTCTCCTTCAGACATTATTTTACTGACTCATTTACTGACTTAATCCACTTTTTTCTTCGGTCTCTATGAGTGACGCCGGTCGTGAGTTCCCTAACACTCGCTCACGTAACAAATCCGCCTTTAACCAAACTGAACCTGTGTCAATTCATCCTTTCACATGACTAAACCATATCAACGTACGTATTATCATTTATTCTCTCATTTACCTCATTATTTCTTATCACACTAACACAAACTTCTATCTATATAACGTATTTCAATTCCTCATTTTATCATTCTTTTCACACCTAGCATGCCCCTGAGATTGTCCATCAGAACACTCATTGATAAACTTTAATCTATACTTATTTATTATATTCACACAGACTCATTAATAGTACTCACTACATTAACAATAACACAGGAAATCAACATTAACTCATCTAATGTAGTAATACACCTTAAGCTAACACTCAAGATACATATGTACTTTACATTCGAATATACGATTTAATGCAACCAGCCACCTTCCCTTGCCAATCACAACTTATCCTAACTACACTCTACTGATACCAATCATTACGCTTCCTATTATCTCATACCAATATACATAATTACCTACTAAATATTTAACTTCAGGCACTTGTTTCAGTGTGCATCCCTAATACTTAAACATAATCTCACACTCAGTAGGACTGAGTGTCCTTCAACTCTCACTAAACCATTAAACCTTACCTAATCTAGTTTACTTTTTCACCCCATCCTTTTACACACCCTGCCAAATCTCTCTACCAATCTCTCAACTCTCTTCAATTCAACCACACAGAAACCAAATCATACTGACATATAATAGTAGGGCACCCTCCACTCATCCCCATTCTCCATCATTCTTTAACGAACCAATTTCCTGCCACCCCACCTCTTATTCTTTCATAACCCCATCCATATACAAAATTGAATAAAAGGAGACATAAAACAACCCTGTCTCACTCCGCTATTAATACTAAACAATCACCTTTGACACCATTTATTCTTACACGAGCTTCACTATCGTCATACATACTTTTTGATTTTCCAATCGAAAGCTTACCACCAAACACCATATATATCACTAACACCTATGCCATATATACTATATAGAGCTATCTACCTATTTAAAATAACCCTTATTCAAATACGCATACTTGATTGTACTAAAATCTAACTAAAACTAAAATACAAATATATTCTTAATCTTCTCTCCATCTATATATGTATATCATATTGTAGATTGATCCACACATCTACTAACCATTATAAATCAGCACCTTGTCTTCTACTCATCCATTCCTTCAGTTAATCTACTCGAGACGTATACACCTTCGACCAAAATATATTATCCATATATTAAGCATATATCTTCCTACATACTAATCATATCTCTAATTATAAGTTATTATTTTATCCCTACTATTAATTATAATATTATTCTATATATATAATATACAAGTTTCACCACTTTAAATCAAAATCCCTTTAACTAAACTTATATTATTAAATGTGAGGTTACATAATTTTAACTTAGCTTCAATCAATAAATAATACTAAAATCCCATGGGATAACTAAATATATACACCTCCATTATATAAATATATGATACTATTTTATATATATTAATACATTTCAAATCATATATTTACCAAATTACTCAATTACAATATCACCATCTTCATATATAAATAGCGTTATCACGTTTATCTTTAGGATATCAATATTTCACGTTAATTTCATCTAATACCTATGTCACATGAATATTTCACCATTCTTCAACTCATATCCTTTCACGTCGTATGTACCGATAGTTCGGTCATCGTTTATCAGGTATCCGGCAGTTTAACTCGGTTTCCTTATGCTTATGTCTGGGTATAACTGATGTATCCCAGTACTAAGGATATATTCGTGGTTTATATGGTCCGACTTCTACTTTGGGCACCGACATCTAATAATCATTCTCACTACTTTTGAGCGACGTAGTTAACAATTATGAGTCAAAATTCACTCTAGATTCAATAAATATCTAGTTTCGATATTCTTCTTTAAACTTAGCTAGTAACTGCCAAAGGTTTGTCTTTTTTATTTTGCACATCGATTGTATTTTATTATCTTTTCTGGATTATATAGCAATGTATCAAGTTTACGTCCATTAGCGGAAACATATTAACCCTCATTTTGAGAATATTCATATTTTCAATTATTCTAGTTTATATAAAAAAGGCAACCCATCATTCTATTGCTTTCCACTCATTTTTAGTTTATTCTCAATATTTTTCGAGTGTTTTTTCGGTGTTTTTTTTTTTTTTTTTTTTTTCTTTCTTTTTTTTCTTATCCTTTTTTTTTTTTTGTTAGGGCATTTCTCTCGTGTGAGTCGTGTGATAAGTGTAGACGAGTGGTTTTTAAACATTGTGACTGGATTTTTTCACTATGTCTATTATATTAACTGTGTACCAAATTGTAAGTCAAACAAATTCTTCTAGTGTTTTTCAGACTGTGCAGTTTTAAAGTCCATTAACGATTTTGTGTGTAGTTGAGATTTTTTTTATTA
Source organism: Trachelipus rathkii (assembly GCA_015478945.1). Classification (NCBI taxonomy): domain Eukaryota; kingdom Metazoa; phylum Arthropoda; class Malacostraca; order Isopoda; family Trachelipodidae; genus Trachelipus; species Trachelipus rathkii. The sequence goes on from JABUQX010076337.1 coordinate 4,290, forward strand.
GCGTATGAACAGTTTTTTTTTCATTTCCTCCTCTTTTCGTTTTTCTTTACTGTTTTGTTTCTGTCTATTTGTTTGTTGCACTTTCTTCTTTTTATATATATTGGGTAATTTCCTTTGCTTGTTTATGATAGTTCACGCACTTTTTGCCCTAGTCAGTTGATTACTTTCTATGACTTATACTCTTAACATCACGTGGCTTGCACTACTAACATCTGCATTCCATGGATTTATATCCTATCGCTTATTTTCTAAGCTCTAATAAACCCTACATTTTATTTTGCACTTCTGTTTTGAGATTTTCAGGATGTTGAGGATTAGCAAATTCAATACCTATTAAATCGTTTAATATATCAACTAAAACTTATTTTAAAATAAAATTTCCGTCTGAAAGGGATGGAGTATGTGCATATGTAAACTAAACACTCCCTGAGTGGAGGCTCTTTTTACATTTGACTTTTTAACCGCTTTGCATCCACTCTTCTGCAAATTATTCTATCGCAATTCTCACTGGTCTCATAAAATTCGATGTTTTCTTGTGCTTTTCTAGATCTACTTTCTAATACTCTTCTGCTCAATACACATTTTACTAATTTTTTTGCGCTGGTTGTATACTAAATATTGCTTATTCCCCTTCATTAAACAGATTGATTCACCGAGTATTCGGATGATCTATTTTCATAAAGCTTGACTCACATTCACTGATTACTTGGCGAGCTTCTCTCTATACATAAATCTTATCTCTGCCATACTGTACAACCTGTCCAATATGTTCTACTTTTAATCTCAATCACTAATCATCCTACGCAGTGTCATCTTATATAATGGTGAGGTTCGAGTATTCCTCCTCTATTTGTTATCAGAACACGAAGTAGGCATAAGGTATCCTACTCGGTGACTAGTGTAGTTCTACGGGCTGGTAGGGGGAGGTATAGCCAGATATCATTAGTGAAGATACTTTCTCATATACTCGTATCTTGACAGTCGGACTAGTATTAATTAATTAATATCCTAACTCAAACCACATTTCCGGATCGTGGAACGACTCTCAATAGCATATCGACAACAACTTGACCATAATTTCTTTTCTACTCACTTAGGTCAGTGATCTCTTTCTTCTCTATACATGAGTATCTTGTACAGGGGTTGGCCACTTCTCCAAATTCGCTATTGCGGATCACCACTCTTGACGCACAAGCTTATTTGTCATGAGTCAATTAATTAATAAATTTTTTTATCTCACTCTTATACATTAGGAGGCTATGATAATTTATGCGTTATTATATTTCCTGGATCTTTAGATTCGCGCCGCCGATTTGAGGTGGTGTAGTTAATGCGTTGCCTTTATATCGCTACCTAAATAGTTTAACATTATGGATGACATGATGTTGGACATCTCTTGTGAAGTAGCGGTTGGAATGCATCTGCCTGATTAAAGGTTGAGCGATTATGCTGTTAGGGCTCCTTGTTTTGAATTTGTGTTGGGTTTTAATTTGTGAGGGAGCGCAGTTATATCAGCATCAATCTTTTCTGACCACTGAAAATATAATTGTATTTCCCCTCAAGGAAACATTGTTGGATATCAAGAGTGCTTCGGTGTGCACTAGCAGCAATATCAGACTATACGCACCAGATAGCGTTTTCGTAGGTGGTGTGAGTAAATTATTAATAGTAGATATCGTCGACTAATCACTTAATCTATAAACCTCAATTTTGTGCTCAAGCCTGCTAGAAATTTTCTGTTGCAGGTGGGTTCGTGCTGTATTGTATACAAGTACGAGGAGCCATGAGAGCGTGTACTTTCAATAAAATCTGAATGCTCGTACGACATTGATTCCTCTTCCTTTGGGTATCACGGTTCTATTCTTGGAGTGGAAAAATCTTGTTAGTTTATAAAGACCAATTAATACACTCCACGGTCTAACAACTGTCGTTGTCACAAAAATACAATTCCTAATTTCCTCTATTTTCTTGGAGTGTAGATATGATTCTGCGGTGTATATATGCTTAATTTGGTGGAACCTTAATATTCTCTGGATGGCGCCAAATGAAAAATGTTGCTACAAATACATCTTTGGTCCTCGAAAATTTCTATTCATCCTGATTATATACACCTACACTCACGGACGATTCGTCATTCCTCTTCATATCACTCCTTTCTCTTTCCCTTCTCAGGTGCTCCTTGATTATTTGAGCTTTGGTGTGAACCTTTGCTGATTTTGATTGTTTTCATGTGGAAATTGGGCATCCCTGACCTTTCTTAACTAAAAAGTATATGCGGCAAAGAAGAAGGCACAGGATTTTGCTATTCTTCTATATAAATTTTGTGTTTATGATACCGTGAAGGTGTATTGTAGTGCTTGCTCGTGCATTGTGTGACCCTGCTCACATGACAGAATTAACACTATTATAATTCTTCGCATCAAATGTAAGCATTAGTGTTGCATTAACTAAAGCTAATCACCTCATGTGTGATGGAAGCAGAGAGACGTCGTGTTCTCACAACTAAATATACTGAATAAATAGGAAGTCCGACTCTGAATTTATTACCTGTTACTATACTATAATCACCTATAGAACGTTTAACCTAATTATAATCTACTGGTAATGGATATCAACTTGTAATATTATATAATATTAAAACTGTATGATTGATGAAAAAACTCTCTTCCTTCTAATACTATCTAACCTATATATTAGTACAACTGGAAATCTATCATTTTCCCTTCTTTTTCGATCTTACCAGTACGTATGCTTATCTAGGCTCTCGTGAATATAGTGATCTCATACTGGAGATATTATACTTATTTCCCTATTATAAACAGATTTATATTTTAGGATTTCCTGCCTCATTTAAAGGTAAACTATACTTGGAATATAACTTGCGTGGTGGCGCTTATTAGTAAAATACCTATATATATACAAAGCATTTATACCTAGGGTATATGGTACACTAGTCAGTCACTGACTCTACTCTTCAAGCTCCCCTTCTTTGAGATTTCCTTCTTTTACCTAACTTTGCTTATCTATATGTCATTAGCTATTTCTTATTCAAATTAATCAGCTCTATATATCGAGTGTCTGTTTGTTATGTTGTAGTTTCGGTGGACATTGATAAAACTTTCTTCTTCTTTTTCTGTCAATAAAAGTGTGTTTAGTTATCATTAAGGATATCACTGATGGAGATTCGTGTTATTAGCTCTCACACTACTTTATTCCTGCTTTTCAATATTATATGTTTCCCTCTTGGGCTCTACACCCAAAAGCACATCTAACTTCTCTCCCCTCGATTATGCCAATGACTCGACTATCATTCTTCAACTCACTTATAGCAATATTATATCTAGCATAAATTCCTTCTTTTTGGTACATTTTTATATCTAAGATCTCTGATTCACTATGGTCTTTTTTTTTCGATTCGTAATATAATTTGTTTTCATGCTCTCGTTTGGGTAGAAATTTATCTTCCAGAGGGGTTTCGAGCCGTCACTCGGGGCACGTTGTGAATTTACTTGGTCATCTAACTTCTTTAAAGAAGCTGACCAGCTTGTGACCCTAGAGATGCATGGCGCAGCTCTCCTAGTTAGAATCCATAAAATATGTCCTATGTCATTCGACGGAGGAGTATACTCCATACTTTCGACACCTCTCTCTTCGTCGCTGTTTACCCTAAATAATTTGATATATACTATTCTAACTTGGGGCATATAACATAACAAAAAAGTCCTGGACATACCTATTACTATACAGTAGATCGGCTTGCTAGGAGCAGCCTACAAAGAAACTGGGAGATAAATAGGTCTACTCTAATGTTTAACTTTTTGACGAAGAACGTTTTGTATTACCATATCTCTTATACTTCGAGTGTAGCTTGTCTTCATGCTATATCAGGGTCTCATCCGCCCTTTTATGGAGGTAAAACTATGTCATTATAGGCTATTCAATTATGCAATTATTAAGCGTAGAAAGTGGCATTTTTAGAGAGTGACACGGTTCTTTTCGTTTGATTAGGGTCGACGTATGAAAAGACTAAATGGATATTTATTTTGCATACCTGTCCTGTATTTTGTTCACTTTACCCATCTATCTCTGCGGCCGCGTTGTTGTAGCTTTATCTCCTTTTTCTATAGGTACCAAAAGGAGCGGCAAGTGTAGGGGGTATTCCACTCACGTACCACCACCCTTTACGACGCCCTCGTAGCAAAGGGGTGCTGTGTCGGCACACTGAATTTTGTGTTAATATTAGTAACTCCAGACTAGTTTGCTGCGGTGCTTCCTTCTTTCCTACCACCTTTGTTCTTTTCTTCCATCTTCTGTGTTTAATACTCAATTTAATCTACCTCACTTTAAAGCCTGCGTCTGTGCTCATCTCCGTAGTAATTTGCGGTGACAACTGTAAAAAAACAGGTTCTAATAAGGAATTCATAAGCTATCTGAAACCCCACAAGAATGGAATCTCCAACGGTGAACCTACAATTTCTAGAATGCATTTAAATAGCATAACCGAGGGAGTTGATCGCGATGAACACAGTTTAGGATGGGACCGCCTATAGCAACCCTGGAACAGTATGATAGTGACGAGGTGGCTTTTCAGCAAATAAACTACTGAAGATGCAGAGGTTTGGCTTGATTTGTATTGATAATTCATGGCCCGAGATTGTATTGACATCTCCATTCACCTTCAAAGAAATCACAACAAGGACCCACATCGAAAACTGAAGAGACGGTCATCAAGGAGCAAAGATAATTATATATTATACTGTGGATGAGGTTAAAATATAGGAGATAGTGGGATATTTCATAGAGTGTGCATGACAAATGGGCCAAGGTTTCCCCTTATTATGAGTTTGGATATATATAGCTCCAATTATCAGTCGAGAGCGAGCGTATATTTTAGTTTAAAGGTGGGAATTAAAAGGGGCAGGCTCCGAACAGATACTGCAAAGCTTAATGTTTTTTGCCACAATTTGAAGAATTTTTGAATTTGAAGTATTGATATGATATCTATCTTTATCTTAAAAGAGCATTTTATTATTAAATGTCATGTTTGATGTAATAGCGTTTTTTTTTAGCTTGGTCTTTTCAGCTGATACTGAGGTCTCTTCTTTCATTATTTTTATTCTTTTATTATACTAGTTAAAGATCTTCTTGTAAATTGTAATCATATTAACATAAAAGCTAGTGTCTAAACTTTGTTAATACTTACTGGGAAAATGGAAATGGACTATTTCTTTTGAATAAACGCAAGCATAAAAAAGTTATTAATATTATATTTGCTTTTATTATTACTTAAAGAATACTATTTTAATTTATAAAAGAAATATACTTGGGCACACCAAATATGAATAAATGACTAAGTATTTGGTTGTAACAGGAATGCAATCCTGAGTTGCCTAGCAGTAGACAAATGTTCTATCTTACAATAGTGTATTTATTAATATTAATTAAAGTATCCGGTATCGGCAGCTAAAAAATGAGTATCGGTTTCGTTCGGTAACGGCCTCTTTTCGGTACATCCCTAATATATATAATTTATATATATATTTATATATATATATATATATAATATATTATTATATAGTTAATATATATATATATAGTTATATATATACATTGAAATAAAATTGAATGCTATTTTAAGAGATATCAAGCCTAGATAATCTGTGCTCTTTAATACACTTGTTTAGGAATACATATAATTCATTCCCCTGAACCAAGAATCTTACTTGGCCGGTACTGAACACCACAATTATGGGATTTATTTTCGTGGGTAACAAATAAAATTAAATAATAATATATATATATATTATATATATTTATATATATATATATACATATTAATATATATATATATATATATATATATATATATATATATTATTTTTTATCGAGAGAGAGAGGGAGAGGAGAGAGAGAAAGAGAGAGAGAAGAGAGAAGAGAGAAGAGGAGAGCAGAGAGAGGAGAGAGAGAGAGAAGAGAGGAGAAGCAGACGAGAGAAATAATGTGAACCGATCCCTTGAATTAGGTGACGATAAAGGGAAGCACAAAGAATATTAAGAAAAGATGTGGGTTTGAGTTGTGTGTTTGAGTTGTGTGTTTTCGAAATTGATTTTATAGTTGTTTGGAAAATTTTATCGAGTGGTATTAATGCATCTGAATTTAACTTGAGTTGTTTGACGGCACCTTCAATATACCAAACCATACATTTCAATGCATCAATATTTCTGATAAGGTTGATCAAAATTCTGCAGAGACAGGGTAGAGAGGTGATTTGAAAAGGTTATTATAACGTTGTTCTAGGACCGCTTCCCTAACGTTAAACACTCTCTGCTTGGTTGGATATCTTTCAAAATGAAATGAGTAATTTGAAGGGAGAGTCGGCGGAGTGAGAATGGATAATGGAAGAACTAATAGATATGTTAATATTAGAAGTAAAAAAAAATTCGGAGAATTTTAAAATTGATAATGTTATAAAGAAATAAGTATTCATGGATTTGTTAGCACATATTATATATATAATAAATCATAAAACATGAGTCTATATTCTTTATTAGTAGGCACTTGGTTATATGAAATATTTAAGAGTGTAGTCTGGTTGGTCGTGTTCTATAATTAAATGCATTGCTTAAAATGATCATAGACAATAGTATACTGAAATATGATAATAATCTCATATGATCAATTTAGTTGAAATGCCACTAAGATATGTTAAGAGATGAGAGCGGAATAGAAAATGAATAATAGAGAGATAGTAATAGAGATGCCGAACGCATAACATATTATAATAATAATAATTTACGGTGAAAATAAATACAGCACAACTATCATGATAAAACAGCTCAACAATATATAGCTTCATAAGTAACACGTACTGTATTATTCTTAAATTGGGTAATTTTATTTATCAGTAAAATAAAAATACATGTCTTATCATGCCATGAAAATAATTAAGAGTTGCTCATGGTAGAAGCAAGTCTGATTTATGATAATTCGTCCTAAATACTATATATTAAAAATTTAATAAGGGATATAGTTATGAGAGTCTAGAGAGAGTCAAGGTAGATATTAAATAATATATATATATATATATAATGATATAAATACTTTTTTATATGTATATATATAATATAATATATATATATAAACGGTAATAGAGAGGAGAATTTATCTCAAGCCAACTTTCTAATTAGTTTTAATTAATTATAAAACCCCATATTAGAGGTTTAAAATATTTTTTTTTGTTAGCTCAGAGTAATGCATCATCCACTTAAAGAATATTAGAATAAGTGATTTAGATGAAATAAATTATTACCCTCATTTTTTCAGCATTGACTAATGAGATTTAGTGACTCTTACCTATGAGATAAAAGTCATAGTATTGCGAAGTATAAATATATAATATTATATGAGAGAGATAGATCACGAATATACTCGTTAATATAATAACAGTCGCAGGCATCAATAGTTATCGGATATCACACAAGTCTTATATTCTGAGCAACAATTAACTACTAAGGAATAACAGTATCTCACATAGGATACACATTATTCTATTTAGTGTGTATTATTGTCATATATACTATAATATATTAAATTTAATATATTAAATTTATAGTAATATATCTATATATTAATTTATATATATAGTATATATATTATATATATATTTATATTAATTATATATATATATATATATATAATATAATATTAATATCATAAATATATTATTATGTATTACATATAGCTTGTGAATCTCTTATACTATAACTGTATTCTCTTATACTAATTATGGGCCCTATTTAAAGAGATACTTAATTGAATAGGGCAAATTATATTATTAAATAGCTTATTTATGGGCATATGCGTGAGTACTCACTTGTACTTCTCTTTCTATTATTTTATTTCTTAATTTAATTATGTCTAATTATCTATTTTACTCACTCACTCAATGGAACTAAACATCCAATTTAGTTTAAATATATATACTACTGTGTATTCAATAAAATATTCATAATAAATTGCTTCTTTTTAAATTCCTCTCATATAAATATGATTATTTAACCTATTAATTATAGTATCAATTTTTTTGGATACCTGAGTGGAGAGTATGTCAAATGATTGATATGGCTCTCTACCGATCTTACTTTTCTATTAAACTGCTCCTCTCACCATGTAGCACGCCGTTGGTGTCAAGCTATTCACCTCTAGTGTACCTATATGATAATACAATAAAGTAAATGAAACAGTTATATTTATCGCATATACAGTGAACTATGCTCTTTTATAACACAAGATTTCTTATATCTTGTGATATATCACAGAAACATCTTTTGTAGTACGTCTATACTAATATTATCCTTTATATAAATTTTATTATACTTATTGTACCTAGAGTGACTAGGCTCACATTTTATTTATTAAGTATTTATTTATATAAATAATTATATTATTTTCTTTTTAAGCAAAAAAGGATGAATGTCAAGGAGAAAATTTTCACAGTATATTTTATTTGACAAGCTTAGGATCAATAAATAAAATCGAATGTCTTCAGTCTATCTTGAATAGAGGCTATAGTTTAGTTATTTATGCTAATATAAATTTGCTAGTTATATCCCTATATTATTTATTTAACAAATAAAGAATACCCATTAATTAAAATAGACGCGAGACAAGTAGATGGCAGAAGACAGGATCTCTCGGCTCATATACTTCGAGTTGAGGGATGACATATGAGTTTACTTTCTGTCCACTACCTCTGTCACTTTCGTCGGCTTACGAACTGCACTATTAAAATAATTTTATTCCATGAAGACTGATATAATTTTTATAATATTAAATATTTAACCAAATATTAATATTAATTTTCAACTACGATATTAATTTTTCAGCATGATTTATATATTTATTAGTCTATTCATTTCTATGTGTGGCTTTATAAATCGTTTACAGTTAAGATATTTGTGACGTTCAAATCACACAGCTGTTCTATTAGAACTTAATTTACATTAAAATTTTTCCAGCCCTCCTACAAATATATTTCAAACAAGGTTTTGTTTTTATATAGTAAAAATACATAATTGAGATCGTTGTTGAGGTGATTAATTTGCAAAATATTTCATATCTTAAACTTGCCACAATTATATTATTTTTCTCATATTTTGTGTATTATTTATCACATTAATGGATCTTGGATATCTGAAATAAATACTAAATCTAAAACGTATGTATAGGGTATCACTTAAAAAATAGAAACGCAAAACGTTTGATCAATATAATTTAAGATATTAATAATTCTATTTCGAGCGGTCATTTTTTTCTTTAACAAGTTGAATCTTAACTAGTTTAAACGCATTGGTTCTTGGTGTTAATAATATATACGTTAACTGTCCCCTGACATCTCTGATAAATACAGTGACAATATAATAAACTCATACGTGATTATCGCAATTATTTGGCGAGCAGATTCGAAAAGTGAACTTAAAATCTTAAAATGTATGGTCACTTATAGTCATATAAATGTATAAGTGATTGATAAATTAAATAATACAGTGATATTTATATTATAAGCATTTTACTCACCATTATCATAGTTTATTAAGGTTCAAAGTTACCGATTTTCCGAAAAAATGATTTTTGGACACCCTGTAAAATTTTTTTAAAAATTTCACCAATAATATTCTAATTAAAGATTATTTAGTATTTTAAATACCTCAATATCTAATCATATTATCAGTATTGACTTATCTAATTACACATAATTATCTATATCGTTTAAAATATTTTTCCTTACTTTTAATAATACCATATACTACATAATGAATTGAAATTTATACTTCGATTATTTATTAACACTAAATATATATTATCGGATTCATTTTCATTGGTTTAAAATATTTATTCCCAAAAAAAACATAAATAGTATATAATAGCCAGAATTATATATACTTAATAGTGTATACCCTAACAATATCACTTCTCTTATAGGTAAATTTAGTATATATATATATATAGAATTTTACCAATATGGTAGATTAATGTAATATAAATGTTTACCTATATATATATATTATATATGCCCTGCCGTCAGTTATAAGTGATATGTGTGAATTCGAGAGCCCGATTCTCTCTCATTGCGGAGCGCGATGCTGTACTTCGGAGATTATAACATCGGTTTCTGTTTGCTGGGTCTTTCTATCTGTACAACCAGAGTAAATCTACAAAACGATTTATTCTGTGGGGTGTTAATGGAAATTCACTATACAAGCGGTGAACAAGGCATGACAACGACATGTAGGTCGAGATGGAGTCTGAGGTTTGGAATAGGCCGCCTTTAAAAATTCGATAATACTCTTGTGTCTAGTACACATACTGAATGTAAGGTTCGCAGTGGAGAAGGAGCTGTGAGAACAGGATATAGTTTTTTTTTTCAGTTATGTTGTGTAGTGATATAAAAAATGGATTTGTAACCTTTATATTATATATATATTATATATTATATATATTATATATATAATAATATTAATATATATATTTATATTATATAATATATATATATATTAATTTATATATATATATATATATATATATATATATTTTATATATTATATATATATATTATATATTAATATATATATATTAATTATATAATTATATAATATATATATATATAATATATATATATATATATAATAATTATATATATTAATATATATTA
>JABUQX010076337.1:20000-22500 GCA_015478945.1 Trachelipus rathkii
TATTACTTTATATTATTATTATTATTATTGTTATTATATTATTATATTCATATTATTATATATTATTATTATTATTATTATTATTATTATTATACATATATATTATAATATACATACATACATATACATATATTATTATTATTATTACATTATTATTATTATTATATTTAAGTAGGTATATATATATATATATAGATATCAATATGCATATATATATATATTTATATATATATATATATATATATATATATATATATATATATATATATTTAAGTATATATATATATATATATATATATAAAGAATATATATATATATATATATATATATATATATATATATATATATATATATATATATATATATATATATATATATATATATTTACAGATTACCACACACACACGGCAAAACCCTTCCAAGGAGTGGCAGGAAATAAAAATACCGGAAAGCTCCACCCAAGCCCCAAGCCTAATGCAACTTCAGGTGTAAGTGCAGACGGGGTTTTAAAGAGAGAGGACAAATACAGTAGGAAACAGAAGATGGCAAGGAGGTTCACAGAACAGGAGTGGTTGGAAAGAAGGGAGGCACCACAACGAACGAGTCTGGGGTTTTCAATAATCACGCAAAATTCATGTGAGCGCAAGGCACCCGATGTGATACGTGGGCGACGCAAGCAATGGAGGTAGAATGCGAGTGGCCAACTCTCTGAGCATCTACCGTTGTAGTACCTATAGAAAAGAGATGGTGCGCCAACGTCACGTCGCAGAGATAGAGGGTCAAGAGAGTTAGAAAGTAGGGGACAGTTAATTAGTCTCTCAGCTTGACTCAACCCTATCCAATAGAAGGGTGGAGCCGGAGCCCCCCAAGATGTGAGAACAGTATTCCAAACAAGAGCGAGTAAGGCCCTTATATAACTGGAGTAACTGTGCAGAGGAAAAATATTCCTACAACCTGAACAAAACTTCCAGCTTCTTTAAGGCCACCTTAGCAACCGTTGTGAGATAAGGAGGTTTCCAAGATAATTTTTTATTTATGTTCCAATAATGTTTATGTTGTCAACAGGTGAGACGTTAGAACCTATTGTGAAAAATAGGAAAAATTTAGAGGTGTTTTTGAGAGGGAGATGTAAAGTAGTTGAGTTTTCAAAGAGTTGAATTTCACAAGGCGGCAAGTGGCCTCACTGGGAAATCCCACGATTTGCAAGAATAGGAACGGTAGAAAGCAGAAGGCGAGAGGCAACTCTGATGCAAAAGAGGGAAGATTTGAAATGAGTGGAAGAATGGAGAGCTGAGTCATCATATAAGAGTGAACAGAGTTAGGAAGTACAGCTGAGGAGATCGTTGATGAAAAGTAAGAATAAAGTTGAGATAAAACAGAACCTTGAGGAACACCACAAATTAACAGGAAGAAGTCGCTCCATCAATTCATGAGCGCTGATGGAGCGACCAGAGAAAACTTGACAAGAGTAAGCAAAGAGAAGGAGGAAAACCCAAAGGAAGGGAGCTTAGAGAGTAGCGACGCATGCCATATTCGATCAAAAAGCCTTTGATATATCGAGTGCCACCACCCAAGACTCTCACAGTCCCTAAGGGCAGAAGACCATAAATCAGTAGGATAGGATAGTATGGTCGCACCACTGACCTTAATCGAGCGTCGAAAGCCATATTGATGATCTGAAAGAAGGGAATAAAACTCCAGATGATCCAGAAAATGAGTTAAGAAGAGTTTCAAAGATTCAGATAGAATAAGGTAAAGAGAGCTATGTGGCTATGCGCTGAAGGACTGTGAGCGGCGCCCTTTTCGATTATTGACATATGCGCACCCAGCAAAATTGAGGAAATGTGCTAGTTAAGGCATAGAGTAGAGCGATTCACAAAATAGCTCGGCATACCCTCAGAACAATGGGAGAATGCCAATCCGGCCACCAGCCTTCCTGACACTCATAGATCTCAGAACTCGGACACCTGATCATGCGTAATCACGGGAAGAGGTAATAGGAAACCTGAGAGGCAGCCAGCGCAGGAGAGTGGATGCCGGAATCGTCCGTAGAATTAGATGAAAAAGCAGGCCGAAGATTGTGTGGTAGCTTCTTTCAGTAGGAGAGTTGAAGGCTGCAGAAACGCCGGAGCTGAATAGCAAGGAGGTTAAAGATTTACGCAAAAGATGAGATGTTTTTGGCAAGAGGCCGGGAAATTTTTTATCAGTAGGAGAGCTGCGGTGGTTGTCGCACTTTTCTTTAGTGAAAGTGCTTTTAGCTTTTCGTCGAATAATAGCCCTGCAAACGATTCCCAGCAGAAATACTTAGTGGAGGAAATTAAAGAGTGATAGAGAACGAGAGTTTTTCTTCCGCATGCCTGATACGCAATGTCTCTCCTGAATGGAGGGAGAACACATTTCCCATCGAACCATGGATTTTGTGGAGAAAGATTTTAGTTGAAGTGATGAATGCGAACGGCCGCTACCTCAACGATTACGGCCTCCTGGCCTTCAGCGGGTG
>JABUQX010076338.1:0-32500 GCA_015478945.1 Trachelipus rathkii
AAATATATATAATATAATATATTAAGTATAATATATATATAGCATATCATATATGATATATATATATATATATATAATGAATTAATTATAAAAATAAATATAGTTATATTAGTAATATATTATAAATAATATAATTATATAATATATAATATATAAGACTACAATAAATAAGTAACTAGGTAGGTCATGACATGATAAGTGACTCGGCGATTATAGTAGATGAGCTTAGTATATCAAATAACCCGCGTAGCTAATTAGTATGTATTATATTTACGGCAAGAAATAAAAATACGACGGAACTCATCGGTAGGGACGATGGTGGAATATACGCCTAGTTACAAGTATGAGGTCTATAGGCCCCACTAGAAAATGTACTACATACTAGTCAATATAAGGGATGTTATCCGTAATGACAATCGCTTAGTGGCAATAATTACCTATTCACCAAATTTACAACACTGATGAGCTGAAACAATAAATTCTTTCTTTATTTCAAGTATGCAATGCTTTCTTCTTATTTTCATTGTATATAGGACATCATAGCCATGCCTGGTCTCCCGTCCTTGCTCTATGATGAAGAATTTATTGGTTCTCAGTATTATCAATAGATGTAAAATTTTGTAAGGAGCTTTATATTTAACGAAGAAACCACCTATTACGTGAAAAAGATTCGTTGGACTCTCCCAACAATAAATACACCTCTGAGGGAAAACAAAAAGAAAGAAAATGCATTATGGTTAGATAAAGACTACACCGACTAAAGCCAGGGGGTCTCTTAATCTTGATATAAGGAGGATCTTCTTTGAATAATCATAAAAGAGTGCCAAACATGATATGTGTGAACATACCTGAACAATTACTTGGCCATGAGGTCTTACTAATGCCAACGATGGCATTTACTTATTTCTCTCTTTTCATAAGTTGTTGTAAAGACATGCCGATTGGCTATATAGTGGTCCCACGATGTAACTCTTTCAGCTTTTAGGTAGTTATACTTCGCAAACTCGAATCTAAGGCATTACATTGCCGAGTTAATCAGCTTAATTTAACAGCCTGCAACTCTCATGCTCTTCCCCAAGGAATTTTCTTTTCCGTGTGTATATCTGACCACCTCTCGGCCGCAATCCATGTCATCTTCCGATAGTAGAAACTTTATTTGAGCAACCCTAATGTGAAAGCTAACTACTTCAAGTCTCGTTTATTATATAAAACATATCCATCCGACTGCAACAGCATTTGAGTCCTGCCTCCCACTCAACAGAACGTATCTTTCATTCATTAAGAATCTACTTTTAGTGATATCTTCATACCCGGACAATCTGCCTATTCCAAATCTTAGGTGGTCACTTTGGTGATCAATCCCTGCAAATTAGAAATAACCTTGCATTTAAGTCCGGTGGATCTTATCACACATTTAATTATATAGCACTGATGAGACGGAACAGATAGTGGCCCCAAGAGCTGGCGTAATCTGTCAGGACACACAGACACTCTTACACTACTTTATACCCTTATGATGCACTCATTTCTCGCAGTCTATTACTCTACTGTACACACCACGTTTGATCTATGTTCACACACCCCACACCACTTCCCTCTATACACAGTGCAACATTGCCAACAAGTACCTCACATCCTCACACACCACTCGCAACAAGCAAACAAAGCATATGAAATAATATATTCTATCATTGGTACAAGACTTCTGTATTTCGACGCGTTAAAATTTCTCACATACCGTATAATATATATATATCATACTCAATACTTCAGTAACCCATACCAATATAAAAGTAGAATTAACAAGAAGATAAACACATATCCCGCAGCTGGCGATTAAATAGAAACTAACACATATCGACACACATGTTATTCTATATAATATAAGTATACTAACTAAATATGAGCATAACATACTCTATGACACAATATCAAAACTCAACCATCCAATACAATCCATAATGAACCTATAAACAACCATTAGTTTTACCTCATATATATCATTAATAATATATATAATAATATACTAATATACGATTATAATGTCAATAATTAAAAACCTTAAATCAATTAATAATAGATATTCTACCTTCAAATCACTCATATAGCAGATAATATAATGGGTATAGATATTGAAGCTCAATCCGACTCCTAAATACGTAACTGAGGCACACTACAATCAATGCTACTACCTATATATAGTACCACCCACTATGCACCTTACGGATACAATATATTATATAACATAATATTTCCTTATGACTTTTTAATAACAAATCAATAAAATAAAATCAGTCCCGTAACCCTTATACCGAAAAGGTAATTACTAGGCCCTCTCTCCAACCTCGGACAGTACCCCCATATAAAAGCGTTTGTGATTTGAATCAATAGTATATTACTATACTTCAAATCCTCAATACTAGTACCATACTTCAGCGTCAGCTTGATGATTCTATACCACTTATCATTACTAACTATTTGCAATACAACTCATCATTTCTTACCACACTACCTCTCCTACAGACTTCATCCCACAAATACTACTCCTGCATCACAAACCCACACAACATCATACATCACCTATACTCTTCTAATACTTATAGCTATGGATAATATGCATGATTTCAATAGTTATAACCTACCAAATCTCACCCTCACATTCCATTATTTATCCATTATATAGGAAATAGCTAACATCACTACTATTTCTATTCTAATAATCAGTATTATCCTATATCCTATACTTAACATTATACCGGCTCCTCAGAAGACTCTCATAAAATTCCTTAATCCCTAATTTCTAAAACCCTAAAACATTCAATATATATAATACTCTCCCTCCACCCTCCATTAGCTACTATATATAATACTTTATCGATTATTTTATCTCATTGAATTAATAAAATCCAAACTCATTCTTTCGTATAGGTAATATCATTACATTAAATTAAGTTAACACAAATATCAACCCAATTTATACTGCTTAATTTATTATAGTATAAAGTTTTGTACATTAACTATTATTATCACACTATCACGTTTAATTATTCTATATTTATATCCACTTAGTCACATTATACTATACTCCTGCTCATCAAGCTATACAATAAGCTCTTCATTTAGGCTCCAAATATTTATTAGATAACATATTTAATATCCATATACACATTGTACACTTTAAATCTTTATCTCTTATTAAACGCAATAGTTTCGCTCTCACCTTAATTCTGGCCTACTTCCTTTTTTATCACCTATCATCTCGTTCTTATTTAAATAAAAATAATGCAAATAATGCAATATACAAAAAAAATGTTAATAATCTCGTAAAATAATAATCAATATATATTAATAATATATATATATATACTTTAGTGAAAAGTAATAATCAAAATGACATTCGGGATTGAAACCACGTGTATATCGCTAGTATTATGTAAGGACATAATATCCAGGCCTCAGCTTAAGACTATAATAGTAGAGTCATGCCCACCAACAATATGTAATTTTCTAAGAACTAAGTTATAAATAAGAGCAAATAGGGTGAGTTTTATAATTATTTTTGCGAATCTATTAATTCTTTAACCTTAGATAATAATTAATAGATATATACTATTATTATATATATATATATATAAATATATATATAATTATATATAAAAATATATATATAATGATATATAAGATATAATATAATATATTTAATACTTAAATATAATTATATATAATAAAGAGGTGATTAAATATATCGTAATTTTATGCCTAGAATATGTCGAATAAATTATTATAACATTTATATATTATATATTAATATATTAATAAAATATATATATAATAATATAAAATATAATATATATAATATATATACTATAAATAATATATATAATATTATATATTTATATATATAAACGGATATATTATTAACATTAAAATTAAAATAATGGAAACAAGTATAATGATAAAAGGCCTCCTTTTCGCTGTAGCTATAGTTTTTGAGAAATTGAGTGGAATTAATAGTGACATCAGTTATACAACATACAACATACAACGTATAACATTTAATATATAATATAAATTAATTAATAATTATTAATAAATATATAATATTAATATTATAAATATATATAATATATAATATATATTATATATTTATATATATATATATATTATAAATATAATTATATATAATAAATAATGAATTAATATATGAATAAAAATCAACGTAGCTCGCTCAAACCTCTCACAAACGCATACTCATAACTGCTGCTGACTAGCGATCTGCGATAGATTACATACTCACTCATATTGCATGTAATATTTACAATAAAAACTTTGTTACATAATTATGTAACTATTCCTCATTCAACATATCACCTTTTTTGCAATTAAAGTATACTCTAGCCTCCAATTTATATAAAATGATTAAATAATAGAATATACTCGTGACCAAATTATATACTACTCATTGTAGTCATTATCATCATCTCAAATTCAGATCTCGTAGCCTTAATTAAGAATACAACTCGTATTACTAATACCTGAGCTATCCATAATAGAGATACTCGGTTACTGATGAGGTAATAACTTCTCATATAAAACAGTTGACGTAGTTATTAGTATAGTACATATACTTAACATTTCCTGACTACGTCAAACTTCTATACCTAATCACTAATAGCACTCATCCTTACTCTACTTAATGGTCATAAAATGACTAATATAAATTTACGCCTTCTTACTAAGAATACTTATTCTTAAACTAGAATAACCATTATTATGACAATGTATATTAATACAATTCGCCTAGCTAGCCCTCCACGCGTTAAGTCTATCAAAGTACATAATGGTAACTATACGCATTACGTACATATACCAGAACGCTACCTAATACCGTCGACATTTTTTACTTATTTTGAATATTCATTATAATAAAATTTTGTTACAATTAATAGAGAGTAAATCAATTGAACTAATAATGAACGTATTCAAAACTAAAATCATGTTCAATAAATTTGAAATCTTAAACTGAGCGACACACGATTCCACATAATTTTTGGTCTTCTATCAATATTTGTTTCAATCTCTCATGTTTTTTTAAATAGGATATTACTTACTAATATTTAGTAAATATATAATAAAAAATTTAAAGTAATATAAACTACTTTACACTAGATACACATGTAATTAAGACTGTATTAAAACAAGTTTTGGGAAAAAGAAGTTAATGACATAATTAATCACTAATTAAATTATTATTTATATATAAACTTTACACAAATTTTATACAAAATAATCTATGGCATAAATCAGGCTATTAATATGACTATTAATAGAAGCTAAAAGGATCATCGTTAACAATAATAATATATAATGATATAAGTAACAGTATATGATAAAAATGTATAAATAATTTATTTGCTAGAGAATGATAGAGATAATGTTTTAGATGAAATTATTACCTTAAATTTTAAAAAAATTTACTGCTTAATTAATCAATATAACATACAGTTTAAAAATATCGATTTTTAGTACGTTACAAGAGGTACGCTCACACAGAAAAGCTGTGAAATGGTAGATCTAGAAAGATAACACTTAAACAAAAACATAGTAAAGTCAGGAAAACTGAAGACGATTACTTATCGACGAACACAACCAACTCAAATGGAAACGAATACAATTACTCAATAATATATATATATCAAATAATAATAATGAAAATATAGCAGAAAGGGAAAAAAACACAATTGTCAAAGTCGAGATCTGTCTCCCTATATTTGTAAAGACATAACGCTGTTATTCAGAAAGAACAACTGGTGAGAAGCTGTGATGGACACATTCCAACGTAAACTTGTATGAACTTGTAAAAATAATGATTATAGAAACCAATATATACATCGAGACATTACAAATATCACTTATAATAAAGTTGAGTCACGTATCCATAATATGAATAGAGAGAATTCTAAGTATAGGACAGCAAATTGAATATAGATCGTGTAGTCATTTGACTATTAAAAACAACATAGAGTAGTACTAATAGACAAGTAAGTGATTAGAACAAACATCATTTTGGATCTAAAAAATAATAAAAATTGATGAATTTTGAGTTATACATATTTTCATTTACCATTTAAGATTGGAGCCAAAATCTTCGCATCGAGAAAGATATTGACCGAACGAATGCTATGAGAAATTAAATACCGCTATAACAACAAAAAACTCATACATGAGATGATAAACTTACTAGTGATAATACAAATCGTCAAAACTAATACATTTATGTCTGCACGAATTTGAATATATAGCAAGACTAGCTAAATACAACTTAACGTAAATACTATAACTGATACTTAAATGTGCTCGCAATTGGTATCAACGCAGACAAAATTTAAATAGATAATTACATGGAGCCAATTTAATAGTATAATTATTAATATATGTTATAATATTCTCGTTATTTTCTCCAATATGTTTTCAAAGACGCTATTTATATATATAAAATAATATATAATATGTGTAATTTTCTTTATTTTGACTTATAATTATAAAGGAGAAGTCTTAAAATTGGATAAAGTAGTACAGGGCATTACTATACCTAGCATAAACCTGTACAACATCATGGAAGTCAGAAAGTAGAGAAAATAATTAAATAGTTAAATTGAAAAATTGAATAATATAACCAGAAACAGTGCAGAATTCTGTATCACTACTACTACTGACCAAGGGCTCAGTAATTAGAATAACCGGTATAACGGTAAAATTAGCAAGCAAAAAGATAAAGAAATCAATGAACTGAAAAGCAAATATTGAATATTGAAGATATTAGATTATGAATTAAACTATATACACTATGTCTCTCCTCTAGATAAAGTCATGTGCCAACACCGTACTGTGAAGTAACAAAATTAGAATGAATCTGGACACATCTCGCACACCTGCTATACATAATACAATTATTTGAAAACTACGGGCATATACATATATAACATAGATGAACAAAAATTATATTTTATGTACTACTAACACATGAACAGTATCATACGATAGGTTTAGCTGATAATACTAATAATAGCAGAAAAAATTATGTAGGTTAATTAGATACATTCTTGAGTATAAGATACGAGCCATACTAGACGTTTGGTAAGCATACAAATAGAAATTGGTTGCAACAAAGGATCCAAGAAAGGAACGTATAGTACGCAATACACGGATATGAGTAACACAACTACATATAGCATGAAGGTGTGCCAAACGTCCAGTTGTGGGACATGGACAGTTGATTTCGTGTAGACAGTGAAGCAGCCACCAGACCGCTGAGCTGTACGAACTTTCAGTGTTATCTATGGCGTAAGAGAAAGAAGTATACGAACTCTATATCTTCTTTGATATTATATGGTAGATTAGACGTAACTCAGCCGAAGGACATAACGATAACGCTTAAAGAGTTAATTTTCCGAGATAAATTGCGTGTGTGTTTCTTGTGTCGAATTATCATTTGTACATCTTAATATCCATGTAGTGTACGCCGATCAAGTCGATAACTTCTTAGAGATTACGTTATTACTTCGATTTGTACCTAAAATCTAGTTATTAGAGTCATCGTTTAATAATCATAAAAGAAGTAAGAATAATCTATACTTGGTCAATGATAGTAGTACGGATATAACTACGGTATACAAGTGGATTGTTTCTGGTCTGGCACATGACTAGAATCGATGGTACCAACACGTTAATGGATAATGTTGTATTGGTCGTGATTACACAACGAATATGAAGGAGCTCAACCTGTTCTATTTAATAATATCTTTTAAAAGGATTTCATTCAACAAGCAAGATTAATGCTACACGTTTTTCGAATAGTAACATATACGGAGGTGATAAGCTTAAGGTCCTTTCCTATCCTAGAAGAAATAATTAAAACGCATGAATCAAAAGATTTCTCTCTATTACCAATTCATCATAGCCAGCTAAAAAATGACGGAGTTTAGTAAACTGAACAGGGGACAAACAACGAGGGAGGACAAACCGAATAATCTGGGTGTGCAGAGAGTTAATAGTTGTATGGATAATACAAACAAAACAATAACTAATGAGGAGTTAAATTAAGACTTAAAATTCACTAAATTCTTTAGAGAATATATTATGAATATAGTCTTAATTGTTAACACGTCTGCGAACTACTAAACTTAATAAGATTAAGTAAAACATATGTAAATATAATAAATTATGTTATAGGAAAATTAGTAATTCAGCGTTATTTGATCAACTAATCTTACAGAACTGAATTTTGGTATAAGTAATTAATGTTAAATTATATATCGGATATCTTATTCACATAACGATTCCTCAAATACTTAATCTGGGTATGTTGCGAAAAATCTTATTAAAAGCGTTAGTTTGCACAGCATGTCTAGCTTGATTAAGATATGTTATTATTTCAGGCTTATTGACGGTATTTTCATCGATTTGAATAGCAAATACATACAGTATAAAGTGGATATAAAGCAATGCTACGAGATCAAAAATTGGAAATTTTAAATCCAGTAAAGAAGTATACGATTTGCATTTATTAATACGCTCGGCTGGATATTTATACTGGATATCTTTTATGTCTCACTCTTCTGACAAGCAATTCCGAAAAAACACGTAAACAAGATAATTATTTAAACTAACTCGTCTCAACTCAATTCTCATGCAATCTCGTTTTATCTTTCTTACTATCTAAGTCTTAACTTATATTACACTTCTACTTGGTTCTCTTTCTCTTTGCGATACATTTCTACTTTAATCTACTATTTTCTTCCGTGCTTTCAATCTATTGGATGCTGACTGTTATCTCCTCGCCCGAGGGGCGCGCAAACACTACTTACAGAATCTCTCCGAACTGCCTGTTGTCTCATGACAAAATGAATACTGGGAAGAATAAAACCGGTATACTAAATTTGAAGTAATTCGCGGACATTACAATCATACCTATCCATAAACAACAACATGCAACTATTTGCTGGCTATACCACTTATTATACATCATACTCTCGTGCGAAGCTCTAGCATATTCTCGATCTCTTCTCTCTCCATTAATACTCTCTCTCTCTATATATCTTTCTTCAAATCATCTCCTCTCATTACTCGTCTCTTAACAATCAATTATACTATATCTCTCTAAATCAATGTATAATAAAATATATAAATATCTTAAATTTTATTTCTCTCTTACTCTTTCTCTCTTTCACCAGAGATTTAAATCCAAGAGAGAGATTATGAATCCTAGATTTTTAATTTATGGAGCGAATCCTCGGGTGAGGGACATATATGCTTAGGTGGACTACAATTGATAGTCAAAATGGTTTTAATCTACCATTTTAACACAATATATTTCCCGCTCGTGCCCATCTGATAAGACTTTGAGACGGTTTTGGGACAGTTAGAGCTACTTTGAAGAAAAATATATATTGAGCTAATTTCGAAGAATCGGGTACCCAATATAATATATAATAAATATAAATAAGACTTCTTAAATATTAATAAACTAAAAATATTTTTCAAAAATTAAAATACAAAGCAATTAGATATAAGACACTTGATAAGCGGCTAAAATTTTAGCGTAACGAAAATTTATCGCGTCTCCTAATTTAGATCGAAAAGAAAATAATACTCGGAAAGAGCCTTAAAAGAGAGTCTGCATATATGTCGCGAAAAGCTTTATAATCAATATATTGTGAAATTGATTTATATAGTAAGACTACTATTATTATAAAATTAAATTTTAATTTATTTCATTGTAAAAATTTACGTAAAAAGAAATAGTATATAATAATAATAATCATGATAAATGAATAGATAAGAAAATATATTAAATACCAAAATTGGGTATTATTAGATTTAAATGTCATAATATTTTCCATTAATTATTACTTAACTATTTAAATCAATATAAGGATATATAAACCTTTCCTTTCCTTTATCAACTGACATAGTTGAAGAAACATAAATAATAATTTATACAGCTGAATTGTTGACCTAAAGGATTAGAAACTAGATACATAGTACTGGACAACTTTTTAATTATTGAATAATATGTGAAAAAGTTAATTTTAAAGGCGTAATGTGCAACTCAGGTATGAGAAGTAACTGTAAAGAGTCATAATAATAGGACTGAAAGTAAGAGACAGATGGTTCTTATATCTAATTTACCGGAAACTAATCCCATTTTTTTGATTCGCAATTTCGTTTAAATCATTATAGTTCTTTTATTGTTTGAAGTATAATTGAAGTAGGTTTATTCAATATATGTAATTTAATATGAAGAATACTTATAAAGAAAATTTAAGGGTTTATTTATTAAAACTCTACTATATTCGTACAACACGATAAGTCGTTATTTATTAAAATGTAATTAAGCATCACACGCTAGCTTAACATATGTCAAATTATCATTTTATAAGTTTTAAATTTTTGATGGGAATGTTTCAAGAACTATGATAATTTTGCTTTATTATTTACGTTTATAATTTATTATTATAATATTGTTATAGAAAAATTAAACTATCTGGAAAAATGGTTAATTAGAAAAAATCTAAAAATATTTTATTCATTAAAGCAGTTGGGTTTCTTCTGTATACACAGATAATTAGATTGTGACTGTTACTGATAGAAAACATAGACTAATAGATAATATTACTATCGTGTGACGATGTTAACCATTTGGTGATTATGAACTAACAGATATTAATAATTATTAAAAATTATGTGCAGTTAGGATAAAATTTTTAACGTCAATCATCTTATATCAGATAGCATTTTAACGACAAAGTTCCTATATTCGGTCCGGGTTGTTCTGGTTTTTTAGAGAAATAACTATCCTTATCTCGCTTATTAAAATCTAGGATCTATTCACAATCCATCAGTTTCTACTATTGATACACTAAAATACTGATCAGAATATATTATCATTCAACCAATTATAATTATTCTGGACCTATATTTGCTAGAATTGATCTCATCCTATTCTTCTCTGTCTTTTAGTGCACTCTGCTCTATCTTTCTACTAATAATAATAATATTATCATAAAATTTATGAAGATACTTACTAAATATTAATATAATTATACTGATATATATTTATAATATCATAAATATACTAATAGTAATAATATACAATAAACACTAATTATATTTAAATTAGTAATTATTATAAACCTTGGTATATTTGCATATAATAGTTATATACATTGAATATTTGGAAAAGTAAAGTTGACCCCAGTAAAGATAAATGGGTACTAGGCTAGATAAGTATTATAGATATATGATAAAAGTTCATAATAAGCAGTTAATAATCTGCTAGATGCAAAACTTTACAAGTAAGGTAGGAGCCTATGTTTTATTTTGAGATAAGAAGATGAAATCCAATATTAGGAGATATCTCAAGAGTTTAAATTAAGAAAATTATTATATTTTATACATTGTTAATTAAATATAAATATCATAGAACTTTCGTTACTATAGTAGAGAACAGATATCTTCTACAGTATGAACTATTGTGTCTACTAACACAAACTAAACATTTATCCTCAATATGATAATGGACCTCTACTTGTATCACGTTCTAACATTAGTATATATATATATCTATATAATTACTGACTATTAATTAATAAATGAAGTTTATGTTCGTAAAGATATATATTGAAATTATATAAAGACTTACTTTTTATGCTAATGTACATCTACATTCTAAATAATAATTAAAAATAAAATTATCTAAAAATATTTAATAAAATAACTATTTAATAACATACTTAGCTAAGTAAAATATAACCTATAATACATAAAATTGATAAAATAGATCTGAGCTCTTACATAAGGATATAAAGATTATTACTAAATTTTAAAACGATGAAATAAATTATATTAATATCATTAATAAAGTTGAATATCCCAAATTTAAAGCCAATAGTAATTAAAAAGGAAATAATAATATTATTAGAAGTGTTTACACACATCAGTGGTATATATATTGGGGATGAACGGTAAGGGGAGAGGGGCTTGCGTCATGTTGTTGTTCTTCTTTTTTAAATTTTCTCTTATTACACTCAGTATTCACGCACCTACGGATAACCCACATATCTGGAGAAATGGAGAGAATGATGATTGATGATGAGATAGACATATCTGAGGGCTACATGTACTCTACTGGTAATAATGGAAGTTTACAAAAGCTTTTTTTTTGTATTAATAAAATTCCATTCTCTCGTTGCAAGAATACTAATATTTTTCAGTTTGACGATAAAATCTTTGTAGATATATGTTAGTTATATACACTAATTTAATTTTATACTTTCAGAATTAGTTTTAAATACAATGTCTTGCATCAATAAGTGTTATTTTCAAAATTAGGCTATTTTAGATTTGTTAAAGGCAGAAATCTCTCGCTTATGAGATGTTTTTAAATAAAATTCTTATTGAGTGATACTAAGGCTTATTCTAAAAGCACAGTATTGTTAATAAAGTTATTCGTGACAGGAAGCATCATATTTCGTATAGTTAATAGTTTAAGTATTTTAGTAGAGGTTTTATATAATAATAGATTAATCATAATTTATTATGTGTAAAAATCTGTGGAGAATGAAGGAAATTGACGACGATTATAATACTCAAAGATTGCTTTTTATATTAATTTTTGATTTATCTAAAGATACGAATGTTTTCACCAACTCTCATCTCAGTATATATAATAATATGATAATATTAATATATAATATAAATTGAAATACATGGATTATCTTTATTAACTCTCATTATTTATTACTTATATATACTCTTATCTTCAGATATTACGTGATAACAGTTAAATTTCTTAATATATATATTACCTATATTAAATGGTATTACTTCTTTACTAAATTCATACCCACAGTACAGAAAAATTATATAAATAAAGTATAAAATTATAAAATGGTCATTAGTTATATATGTATCCTCTTTCGACTCTTACTAACTTATTAATTAATTAGGTAATAATATATAGTTAATTCATATTAAAAGCAAAAGTGTTGAAAAGACTACAGGGATATAGATTTAATTATTATTACTATATCATTATCATATGATTATTATTATTTATTTAGTTAAATTAATTTATTATTAATTATCATGTTAATTAAATTCCGATTGTTATATACCATTATCATTTCATTTCATTATGATAACAAATAATAACAATTTGTTTTATTTCAATGATTATAATTATCCATTATTTTCATTAGTTGTCGTATCTTATTTTATACACTCATCACATAGATCAATTATCATGTATATATGTAACTCTTATTTATAATTAATTAGAATTAGTATAAGACTCTGCCAAGTTGTCATTCTTATTTCTTCATTGTAAGTAAGAAGGTAAATTTACCTATAAATAGTACAAAAGCGACCCATTCTATATCTTCGGGTGATATTGTATCTTGAGTATTTTCAGATTAAACTACTGTGTATTGATTAATACTCAAATATTTCGTGTCTATACAAGTTATTATAATTGCATATCAATACATCAAAAAGATGATTGAGGTGAACATTTAAAATCGTATCTCATCTTATTATTATTTTGTTTAGTGTTTAATTACATTATTATTATATATATGTATTACTGTGATACACAGTGACTGATATCTACTATCTCATCTCTCACTACTCGTCGGATGTGATTGAATTATTTAATTCAGATATTCCGAGTCAATAGGTTTGGATTTCTGTTTTGTTGGCGCATTCAGACTATGTATATAGATGTATCAATTGTATACTATTTAATAATTAACATCTAAAAATATAAATCTTATCTCCAATCTAAATTATCTATACTCTATTAGAATAAGCTAGTAGTGTGTATAGTTATTGAGTTATAGAATTGCTATCTATTACTTAATAAAACCGTCAATTAATATAGTAATTGACTATTTTAGAGCTAATCACATAATTTAATATGTAATTCGATAGAGTTAAGATTAATTAATTTCATATGATTGCATCGACTTAAAATGCTAAGACAAATGTTCAGCTCATATATATTATGTATACTATTAATAGCTTGTCTAAAAACAAAACCAAAACATATACATTTTAGATTAGTTACACATTTCTTCTATCTTTTAATTTAAATGAGGAAAATGCACGCGTACACAAGACAATATAAAAAATTCAGAAGGAGAGTAACTGGTTACGTAAAAAGAAATTAATAGACGGCAGATTATTTATTAAATTAATGTTGATAATTCGTGGAACAATAAAGGATAAAAATATAAAGTTTTCTCTTCAAATCAGTTCTCAAACGCTTCCAAATATCTCTATTCTCAATTAGGCTGAGCGTAGGATGTAACGCAATCATAATCGATATAAATAAGTAGATTACAACAAGTCAGAAGAAGTTGCATTCAAAGTCAATGGAACAGCAAACAATGAAAAGTAATGCATTACTCACGTAGTATTGATAGAAGTGCCATATTGCCACATTATCACGTCAAATAGTAATAGATACTAATATTAATATATATATAAATACTCTACATAAATTTTAAATAAATAAGCTAGGTAATATTCATTGTTAATAGTAGAATTAGGTAGAATTAGGCGGGAGGAAATGTTAAACAATCATAATATTATTATATCAAGTATATAATAGTAGATAAAATAAATATATAATAGCTATGTTAGTGTAGACCAGATAAGAAACGGGCACGTAGAAGTATAGTGTATACGCAAGTATTAAGTTCTAATAAGAGATATCATACTAGATACATTATGTATCTGATTAGAATAGGATAGTATAATATAGATAGGATAATTTAGCGCAATGATAAGATATATATAAAAGAAAGATATAAATAATAAAATAGATAGATAAATAGTAGTATAAGAGATTAGTAGGGATATATAGGATATAATAGGTGCGTATTAGTGTAATAGGAAAGATAATAGAACTATAACTAATTGCTGCTATAGCTCATAAATAATGGGTGATATTCGTATAGGTGTAATGATAGAGAGTTAATAACTGATATAAACATATAACAATATAGAGTATATTTATATAAATACTAAGATATAATATATATATATATACTATTATATACCCTATATTATTATTATATATAGGGTAAATGAGGTAATAGGCAACAGAGAGAAAATTAGCTAATTACTATAGACAAAAGTTATCAGATAGTGATAAGGAGAATTATTATAATTAGTTATAAGAGTAAGTATTAAGAGAACAATCATATATAGATTATAGTATAAGGATATAATAATATATATTAATAAGTTAGAAGATAAGGAATGGTAGCACGGGTAAATATATATAGATATAATAATATACCTATTATTCAACATAAATAAAGAGAATAGTACAATCCATATAGTAAATATTGAAGTATTTATACAGTTAATACTTGAGAATAACAATAAATGTGAGTAATGATGAGGATTAACTATATTGAATAATTATTATATATTATTAGAGTCATAATATTCTTCTCCTACATTATATGATATTATTACGCCGAGCATATAATTAGTATATAGCTGGCGATCGAAATTTATTCAAGGTGATAAGCCAGTGAGTTATTATGAGAGAAGGTAATAATTTGGGGAATTATTTGTAAAATAAAGTAACAGAATATAGGCCATGTATTTTATTGATTAGTATAAATAATATATATATATAATTAATATTATATATATATAAGTATAAATATATTATAAATATAAATATATAAATATATATAATATAGATATATAATATATTATATATAATATAGGAATATCATATATATTATAACGCATACTCATACTAATAGTTACCGGCTGGATATAATATATTATAGTATAACTTATATATCAGTTAACTATTATATAGCAAAATAATCTATTAATATAGATAATAGAAGTAATAATATAATAGATAAAGAGATAATTATAGAGATATTATATATATATATGATTAAATGTATATAGTATAAAATTATTATTAAATGAGTATTTATGATGAATATTATTAAAATATATAATAATATATGATATATTATATATATATCATCACATAGACTAGAGATACGCTATACTTCAGTACCATATAAGTATAAGTATAAACTCACTACATTATAATTGAGCTAATAATATTACTAGTACCACCGGATTATATATATGTATACAAGTACAGACACTTAATAATATAAATCTCAATAATAAAAAATATGTCATAAATTGGAACTGAAGTATGATTTATAGATGGAAAAGATGAGAGAAGAAAAAATGGATCAAATAGATAAATAAATAAATAATTTAATGTCTATATCTTTTAGTGGTGGACTCAAAATATTATTACTAGAAGAAAGTTAGATAGCAAAAATATTTTAGAGTTATCATAATCACGATTGAATAAGTTAGGTAAAACAAGAGATATTTTATAGAGGAGTAAAGTTCTCACTATATGAACTTATTTTTCGTGTACTAAAATAAATAACAAATGGTTTAATTAAATACCTTTTGTCTATAAATAATAAATATAAATTAATATATATCATAAATATAATAATATAACTATATAAATTAATAAATACATAAAATTATATTAAATAAATTATCTCATATATAATATATTAATCAAAATTATATAGTATATAATATTATAATGAATATATCAAATAGATAATAAATCATACTATAAATATAGACTATATATAAGATGTTGGAATTTTCACTTATATATTATAATAACGAATCAAGGGAGTAAACGAAATTACATTTTACTATAGTAGACATGTACTACTCAATATATATATTGGTATACTAGGGAAGACATGGCGAATCGTACGGGAGAATAGGGAGAGCCTATATAAGGTCTAATTATAGATGATAAATAAAAGAAGCTAGTAATTATTTACTGATAAGTTAACTTGAATAATTTATATAATCATAGGTTTTATTAGTTTATTGTGATTATCACAGAATTAGATCACTATCTATACTGTACCTCTATCTCATTTTAGAACACTAACGATATTCTGAAAGATTTAACTATATAACTATGATAGCGTCCAATTGCATTATCAAATTTGCAGATGAACACCTACTCACCTATAATATTATACTCCTACATGATAGAAGATTAAATACAAATACTAAGCGATAGGAAACCAACGAATGTAAAGGTGAATAAGGATGAACATCAATCAGAAGTAAGTACAGAATGAACTGGTTAATAAAGAACAACGGTACGCAAATTGGCACAAATAGTGCAGGCTAAATAGCGGGGGAACAAGCATAGAGAGCGCAAGCTAAACAAGACTGCCGGTGACAGGTAATAAGTAGATACTATACCTAACATCTAAGTTAATACGCATTCAGTTTGACAAAGGATGAAAATGGAAGGCGTAGTATATATATTATAGTATATACAAGCAGTGAATGCAGGAAGTATTCGGAGATCCGTAATAACTAGTACCTAACTATAACCACAATAATAAAAATAGAATGAAGTATAATAATGAAATCAAACACAAATAATAATAATAATAATACTATCGTAAATAATACACTATACTAGAAGAACACGAGATAGGATATGTTATATAATACTACTTATATGTACTAATATATCACGCCATAAGGCCATATACATACCATGATAATATGCAAACTATAGTATTACGACAGAAGGAAGCCGGTTCAACTTGTAATCCAACAATAACTATGAGTAGAAGTCGACGCGCGACCCGTAATGTGCCAAGAACTTGTAGGTTTGGAATAATGTGAGTCAAACCAGAGTAATGGTACCTCATCTGTGAGGATGACTCTTAGCTAAAAAAGATAATAATAAATGATTAATAGTTAATATTATAACAATAGGAATATAAATAAAACTAAATATGAGAACGAAAATTATAATTTCATGTGCGTTCAGCCTTATCGTGTGAAGGTAATATCCTGAACCTTACCTACGTGAGCTATTGGTAAGGCCAATACAAGGAAACTTAACAGTGGTAATATATGGGTCTTTTAAATTACTAAATTATTATTAATATATAGTAAATTACAAGTAGCAAATAATTTAAGAATAGTAAGATAATATATTGATAGTATATAATAATAATAGTAAGTATATATGTGTGATGGGGGTGTAGACGAGTACTGTAGATAACGGTAGGATAGCTTATGGGTAGAGTAGCTGATTAATTACATTAATGCGTATATAAAAGTAGATATGATATAGGAGTATATATGTATATATTAACAAAAATTTCTCCTTGAAAGGGGGTGTAATCATTTTTTCTTTAAATGTTGAATTTCCAATCGCTGTGAGTAAAAAATAAATGTGACGATGTATGATCGAGGCATAATTTGCTTATTTAGGATTTACTTAAGGAGGCGCAAATTTAGGTGGTTAACATTTTAGAATTTATTTTAAAATTTCCTTTATGAAAAAGGTGTTTTTATTTTTTTTTAACGTAGCTAATTAAGATTGCCATAGTAAATGTATGTTGATACTTTTTAACGTAGTATGTCCGGACTAACGTAGTATGCCCGCTACCCGTTTTTATTTTGTAAAACTTCAAAATAAAAGAAAATACGGATGGTTTAAAATTATCTAGAATGCAATCCTTGTTATCAAATTATTATCAGCTGATGTTTCATCTTGGTGATAAAGCAACATATGGTTGAGACGTAAGCATATATTTGATGTTATGATAATTTAATGATAAAAAATAAAGTAAGAGAACAAATATGGCAAATTATAGTCGCAAACACTTATCTGCGGAAGATATTTCCTATGCTAATGATGATGAAGTCGTGAGTATCCACTTTAGTTTTAACTTGTGTCTCGGGCTAATTTCAAGGCTTATAGGCCATTGACAGGCCCTTCAATATATATATAGTATATATATATAGTCATATATATAATTATATATATATATAATTATTAAATTTTTATTATATATATATATATATATAATGGTAATTTATTTCCAATAACTGCCTCTAAACAGATTTTTATAAAAATCACAGCATAGACTCTAAAAAAAATAGTAATGAAGAATAAAAAAAATTAATTTGTCGGTCTCTTTAGGAAAAAAAGTTACAAACTCGCTCTCAAAGTTGTAAAAAACGCCATAGGATTTGTTTTTGGCAACTCAACGAAAATTTTTTTTTTTTTGAAAAATCCACAGGATATACTCTAAAAAAATAATAATGAAGAATAGTGAAAAGAAAATCGGCAGTCTCTTTAGGAAAAAAAGTTACAGCCTCTCAAAGTTAAAATTTCCCATAGACGTTTCTTATAATACAAATAGTGGGAGTCTTCGTTGCTCGTTTGTTTAGGGCATCCTAGAGATTCAGTTTATTGATAAGATTTGTTGAATTCTGGAGACCACCATAAGAGATTACATACGACTCGCTCAGTAGGCTAAACACACATAAACTGATTTAGTCAATAACCTGAGCACGCTATGACGAGGTGGCCTGAAATGTGAACCCATAAGACTGCGATCGAATAATTGACAAACGTCCTATGTGGATTTTATAACCACAGTTTGATTGCAGGCATGGTTATCATCTTTGTGTGTTGATCTCCTAAAGAGCAAAAGCAGGAATAGGCTCACCTGACCAGCTTTTGTGTATATTATGGTGTCTTCGAGTCCTCCTACTATTTATTTTTAAGAGTCTACTGCTGTGATTTTTTAGATCGTTTGAGGAGTTATTGAAATATATTACCTATATATATATATATATATATATATATTATATATATATATATATTTATATATACTCATATATATAGTAGTTGGTTTATATAATACTATATTAATTAGTTATTATATATGCATCGTAGTACCAGTGTACGAAATTAAATATTTGTTTATTAATTTATTGCCTATACAATATTTTTCAGTTTATTATGGTAATAGTAGTGCAGAGGAGTTGTCACCCCCAATTTTTATGGAAAAAATCACAGGATAGGTAGCTCTAAAAAAATAATGATAAAAGAACACGCTCGAAAAATGGAAAATTGGGGGTCTCTTTAGAAAAAGAAGGGTTACAGCTCTGGCAAAGCTGATGTTAAAAACTCTGCCCTTATCTTTTTTGATCCAATGCAAGGTTAGTTAAGTCGCTAGGTTGGGAAAGGAAAAAACAAGCTCGTTTTTCCGAAAAAAAACGGTATTTTCATAGAAAAACAAACCCCAGGGCTGAAAAAAACAAGTAGAAACAATTTGTTTTTTTCGTTTTTTTTCAAGATTAAGTTGTGGAATTTACATGTTTGAAACAATTTTATTATAAGTTTTAGCAAATATGCTCTAATTTGGACATTTTTTGGTTCCAATTTCCAAAGTGGAAGCCCTTGAGTTTGTGTTCAATAATTTTTATGGGTTTTCCATATTTTTATTGTTATATTGCTGAATCTTTGGATATTCAAATATTTTGTTGTGGCTTCATTAAATGTCTTTCTTACTGTTTCAGCTTTGCAGTAACTTTTTTATCATATAATTATTTAATCAGAATTTAGGAAAGGGCCCGCAATGAAAAAGTTCGTTGACTATAGCTCTGTTAAGGAAATAAAAGGTAGCAAAGGCCCTTGCATGAAATGTAACTTTTGTTATGTCAAGGTGCTTGAGCAAGTTTCATAAGCAAAAGTGAAAAAAGTGAATAAAATTTTTTGAAGAAATAAGTGAAAATATATATAGTGCACCTGAAGTGCTATTAAAAACAGTGAAAAAAAAAAAAGAACTGAAAATGCGCGACAAAATTACAATATTTTTGAGAAAACATGAAAAAATTTAACAATTTCCATTACTAATATTATCTTAATGTGACCCTAACTGTATTTACTATAACAACATACTATTTACTTAATATTTTTGAGATGCTAAGAACTATGAAGTAGGTTTTAAATATAAATAACTGAAGATGCAAGTATATAATTAAGGAAATGTTGTTTTGGAGTGTCATGATGTAAGACGGAAATGGGAATATATATATCTGGTGAAAATACAACTTACTGGTATTTGTTAGCAGAAGAAACAAGCAATAATTATAAATTAAGGGTAATTAAAACCTTTTTGAAAAGTCTGAAAATGATAGACCCTGGGTTTTTTCGTTTTCAACCAGCAACCCTGTAAAATTTTCCAACACTCATCTTTTTCAGATGCCTCTTTCTGAACATTAGTGACACCTTTTCCAGCATCGCTTGGGCCAAGCTTGCTTCACTAAATCTTTTTTTCTTCAAAGCTCTCTTCAATCTTTCATTAGCTTTCCAATAACAGTTTGCCTGCACTTCCACTTTGCCTCTGCTTTCTTTTACATAGCTTTCTTCCAGCCACTCTCGTTCATACCATCAGAATCTTTCGTTCCTTTTTTGGTCAAGTTGGTTTTTGGTTTTCCTCTTCCAGCAATTTTTTTGTCTTGTTCAGCCTTTGCTGCAGCTTCATCTTCGAGTCTCCTTTTTTCTCTTTCCTCTAATCCAAGTAAAGCAATGTATTGTTATATGCTAAACGTCCCATGAAAAGGAGCTCTGGAGTTAGAAAAATAAGGTAAGGTTTGTTATCATACATTTTAGGCACTTTTAACAAGTGATTAAAGATTTAAAGTTCTCTCTGAAACATAGATGACCTGGTACTTGTAAGAGTTCTGCCTGATGGAAAATGCTCTTTCCACATATGCATTACCATGTGACACAGCGACGGTGAAGCTTTTACTACTCTTTCCAACTGCTTGGAAATCTTGAAGTGTTTACTGATGGATCGGTTTTATTAAAAAAACTGAGCCCAATAACAGATCTAATAGATTTTTTTTTTCCCGGGAGCGTGCTGAGTTGCAGACTTTGTTCCAATTGTAGTTAGGTCCACATGCATGCCTAAGAGTAGATGTTTTGTAATGGATTTTCTCATGGCATGACCCTCACCAATCTTAACTATATTTTGGCAGCTTTTTCTTTGGAATCTCTCATTAGGGGATAGACATGTAATTTTTTTCAACAGAGAGCCTCCGACACAGATGATTAGTTGTGAGCACGCACGCCTGGCAACAGATTCAATCAATGTTTTTTGTATCGTGCAAGACAGAAATTTTGTCCTTTTCAAACCAACATTTTCCAAGTTTCTTAAAACCTCATCAGAACTGGATTTCTTTCAATGGCAGTAAATGTTCAGTATTAAAAAAAGCAGCATCAATATTTTTTAAATCAAGATCTTTGAGAGAATTTCTGACTTTGCAAATCCTTCCCAACAGTTTCATAACCAATGATGACAAAAACAGAATGCAAGAGATCGAATTAATGGTTCTTCTTTTTGGAAGAAGCCTGTGACACTCGTAAAGATATGTGCGCTAGATATAACAAAGTTAAGCTCTGCTTTCATGGTAGGTTTTTTTAACAACCTCACAATTTTCTGATATCCAGGTCTTTTCATCAGGTTGGGCCTATGCTTAGTTACATATGTAAGAAAATACTTCTTCACTGCTTCCCATTGTTCCAAAACTTTCAGCACTCTCCTTTATGGTAAGCCACCTACTTGAACAATGTTTAATAAACTTGTGATTAATAACGCCAGTTTGTCTTTGAATCTCACTGTAGTCTTCCCATCTGGATGGCCAGTTGTGGAAGAAACGATGGAGGCTAAAGATAAATTCTGAAGCATCTTCACCTAATTCCTCTATACCCTTTAGAAAAGCATTGTGTATTGTATGGATATTGCAAAACTCTATATTTAAAAGTCCTTTTTTTCTTACTATGGTTACTTGCTCGTTAAATGATCTTTTCACTGATTTGTTTACATTTGGACTGTCTGATCCTAACATAAGAACATTTTGTAATGGAATCGATGAGTTATTAAGAGCACAGTTCAATTTTTCCACTAGAATAGAAGCTGTAGCAGTACCTAAGAAAAATGTCTGTAAATGGCTATACATAACTCAATTTTGACTTGTAGACCAATATCTCACACCAATTTCCAATTCTTTTTTCCCTGCAGCATTTGTAGTTTCATCAAACAAAACTGCACAATAAGCATTTCAAGGTCTTTAATAATATTTTTTCTTAAAATATGGCGCCAATGCATCTGAGATCAAATAATGGGCTTTGTTGTTTCCTAAACTGAAATCTTCAGGAACTGCATCTTCTCCAAACATCACCTAATAAATAAATAAATATTTTTATACTATATATATATACACTTATATATATATAATAAACTTATATATATTATATAATATAGTATATATATAGTATATATATATATATATATATATATATAGCTTAGTATTCTGCTATATAGGTATATAACTATATATATATATATATATATATATATATATATATATATATATATATATATGTATATATATATATATATATATAGCGTCGGGCGGGGTGACCGGGCCCGCCTCTTTAGGAGGGGTGATTCGGTCCACTCTAAATAAAATAAAAATAAAAAAAAAAAAAAAATTTTTTTTGCTCATTTTATAGCCACGCGGTAGGTACTACAAGTTTTATTTAGTGCATATTTAAAATTCAAAAAAAGTTTTATTATATTTTTAAAAAATGTTAGAAATTAGGGTACAAAATGTCCTTCAATAGAATTTCACTTTTGAAAAATGTGTTTTTTTTTAACTTCGTTATAAAATGAAAAATTGTGGATGGATTTTAATTATTTTTTCAGTGGATACACTCGAGTATGTTAGCTTTAAACTGGCAAAGTAAATTTTTGATCCAAGCATATTAGTTGCAAAAAAACGGGGCCTAACTTGGTCCGATTAACCCCGCCGTAAAAATTGATGGAGGGGTGACTCGGACAACCATTGTTTTTCGTATTTTTCGTATTATTATTGACATTTTTTATTATGTATAAATTAATTTAAATGTAATAAAAAGTTACTTATATTAAGTGAAAATTTTTTAAAAAAATGAAATTTTAATAAAAAAAACGAGTTCAAAAAAAGTGTCAAAATTTTTGGGCGGAGAGGGGTGAATCGGACCACCTTATTTATATTCGTATTTTATTTATCATTATTGACATTTTAATTACTTATTACGAATTTTAATATGATAAATAATTATTATATTAAGTAAAAATCAAATAAAATTGAAAATTATACGTAAAAGACGAATTTAAACAGATGGTCCGAGTCACCCCTCAATGGGGGTCCGCTTCACCCTCCACGGTCTGGCTGACTCGGCGTTATTCAACACGCTTTAATGAAAACTTATTGAATTTTAGAATGTTACATTATTCATTTTTTGTTTGTGTGCTATGCCCGACTATAAGGGCGGTGATTTACAAAAAAAAAAATTTCCAAAAAGTGCATTAGGGAGAGTCGGGAGACCAAGTTATACCTAAAGTGGTCCAATCGTCACCCCGCCCGACGCTATATATAAGTTAATATAAGTATAATATATATAGTATATATATAATACTATATATATATATATATATATATATATATATAAATATATATATATATATATATATATATATATATATATATATATATATATATAACACCAAAAAAGGTGTGCCGGCAAGTTGGAAAATGAAGGATATTGAAAAGGTGACTGCGTAATGTTCATATTCTGTTTCACATCCACCTGAGCCCTAAGGGCATGACTTTCTATTCATATTTCAAATCATTTGGCAAAAAAGGATTTTCTTTTTTATGTATTAAAACCCCATATATTGAGACCAATTATGAATATAAGAATCATGTTTTTTTTTGTACTTTTCTAAATTAAATTTTATACAAAAAAAGGAAGGAAAGGGTTAAAGTTGTTTTTACTGAGTAACTCATGACATAGCTTACATGAAAAGTTTCACGAAGTCCATTGCAAGAAGCAAAACTGTAGTCCTCAGCAGCAACACATTTCAACCACCACATTAGTTCCATAGCAGTAGTTTTAGCTCGATCAGCATACAGTTTGATAATCTTGCTACAAGAGGGCAATGGTGTGACTGGTTTATGTTTGCATCAGCAGGAATTTCCCATATTTTGATTTACATTACAACTAGGCAATAATCGGTACTGATCTCTGTGTTTAATTTACCTGCTACTTTAATGGCTTAATGAACTGCTTTCTTGAATGTTGTATACTGCCTGGAAGCCATTTGGAGGGAATGTTTATGCATTTCATGCACTATTTTACAAAACATTTCGGTCTGTCTGACTGGTTCTTTCCCCAGCTCAATTTTGTGAAAAAGTCCTTGAGGATCGAAGTGTCTTCTAGGGGGTGTCGATAGAAAAACGGTCTTTTTATTATTTGGTTTTTTGTGTTTTGCTTACAAAAAACAACGTGTTTTTTTTTAAAACAAAATGTTGTTTTCTTGCTTTTTTTTATAAAATTACCGGTCTGTTCTTTTTATGTATTACGTAAAGATGGTTCTTATGAATTATATCAGTAATTGTTACCAGATGACGATATATCCTCTAGGCCTAAATATTAACTATTAAATGACATGATTTTATAATATAGCAGTATTATATATGTGAATAATATAGGTATAAAGATTAAATATATTAATAGATATTATAGTAGCGATAATTATATATATAGGTATAATATATGATATGATACTTGTATGTATCTTATATATATAGTATATAAAGATATTATATATATTACTATATTAGTAGTGATTATATGGTAGATGATAAATTATATTCATAAATTATCAATAAGATATAATATATAGAGTTATAATATAGTAAATACGCCTATATATGGATCAAAAAAAGGATGGTATTACAGGTAGGTGGTTTTGTGGGTGTCGGGAGAAAATGCAGATGGTAGGACAATGGGTGAATTGATTTTCTGCGTGGGAGAAGAGAGGTAGTGTGTGATAATTACGTAAGTACTGTTCTTTAAAGCACAACAAAGAGTATCCATAAGTATATCCTAGAAGTTTGTGAGTGTTAGGGTAGAGATGGTATCGGAAGGTGAAAAGTATGAATTGTTTGCTGGTTGGTGAAGAAGAGATGTTGAAAGGATATGTTGGATGTTAAATCAGCGAGGGGTTTAGGAATGGGATTATCGGATCATTAGGTTGTTTTATGTAAAATTAAGTTGTGGGGACTTGTGGATGGAGAGGAAGGTGCTACGGAAGAAAGAGGGTAAAATTAAGAGTGAGAAGGTTTAGTGGACAAGGTAATAAGGATAAGCTATGTAAGAGACGCTCGCAGCAAGTGAATCAGCTTGAATGTGAACAAGCTGAAACTAAATAAAATCTGGAAGCAATTGTTAGCAGTGGCAAAAGAAGTAATGTGGGTGTGCTAAAGGATAGGAAGTAGAAGATGCCTAAGCGTGAGGTGGTGGAATGAAGGGTGAGCAAGCGGTTAAAAAGTAAAAAAAAGTCTTGGTTGAATGTACTAAAAGCAAAATGATGAATGTTTCTGAAAGAAGAAAGGAATGCTTGGATGTAAATAGAGGAGGAGAAAAAGAAATGGCTAAATAGATGCATCCCCTAAGAGAAACTGAAGAGGTAAGAACAAGTTCCTGGAAAGGAAGGATGAATGGGCGAATAAAAGGCAATCACGGAGAGCTCTTCTGAGATGTCGGGAAGCACCGAAAGGTAGAAGATTAGATAGTACGGGGAACCTGCTTAGAAAATAATGAAATACGGGATGGTGTTTTTCGTAACTGATGAAAAATAGGATGTGAGGTGGGAGTTGGAACAGAAAACTTCGACAATGCTGTATAATACACACAAATGAATTGGGAGCAGGATGAAGAGGTGGATAGTGACTGTGTGTGGGTTTGATAGGTGCAAGAAGGAATATGGCATTGTTATGGGAGGATGAGCGTTGATTAGCAAAAGAAGAGGGAAATGGGTAGGAGTGAGATAAGTTGAGAGAAAATGGCAAATATGGTATAGAGAATGAAACTGTAGCTGGTGAAATGATACAAGGACCGCGAGGCAAGTTTTGATTGAATAGATCCATTGAAGTTGTGTAATAAAAGCGTTATGGAAGGGTATAAAAGTTCCCCGAGGGTGATTGAAGGAGGAGCAGTATAGTACCCACTAATAGCTATAGGGTATAGTTAGATACAAGGAACTGCTAGAAATTATAGGGGAATTGAGTATGTTATTGAGTGGTTATAGGGAAGCATATTGTTTGGTATTTTGTCGAAAGAGTGCGCCTAGTGACTGAGGACTGATTGTGAAGAAAGGTGCCCGTTTAGAGTAGTAGAGGAATGTGTGGATCAAATCTTTACATTGAAGCACAATTATAGGGAAGAAATGAGGAGAAGAGAATAAATTGTACTATTTAAAGGTTGTGGATTTGCCATACAGGGTAGTGATAGGGTTAAAAGGGAAGCTCTATGGGCCA
This sequence comes from Trachelipus rathkii, assembly GCA_015478945.1. Classification (NCBI taxonomy): domain Eukaryota; kingdom Metazoa; phylum Arthropoda; class Malacostraca; order Isopoda; family Trachelipodidae; genus Trachelipus; species Trachelipus rathkii. The sequence goes on from JABUQX010076338.1 coordinate 27,361, forward strand.
GGTGTCTAGTGATAATGCTCAGGTGTTGGTGGGAGTAGGCTTACTGCAACCGATCTGGAATCAAAGAATGTATGCACGCCATACGTGAGGAGCGCTGTGGGTAAGATAAATGGTGTCAAAAAGTGATTGGTTTTTTAGTATTAATAGCGGAGTGAGGGCAGGTGTGTGTATGTCTTCCTTGGTATTCAAGGGTTGTATATGGATGGGGTTGATCGCAAAAAGATTGAATCGGTTGGAAAGTGACAGGAAATGGTGTTAGAAATGTAATGGAGAATGGAGATGAGTGAGGGTGCCCTACCTATTATTGGTAGGGATGGATTTGGTTTTGTGTGGCGCTTTGAGGAGTTTTGATAATGTGATTGGTAGAGGGGAGATTTGCAGCGAGTGTGTAAAGGGAGGGTTTGAAAGTAAAACGTAGATAAGAATAAGAGTAACGTTATAGTTGTGAGTGAGGACGAGTCCTCAGTGTGAAGTTATGTTTAGATGGTGAGCAGCTGGAACAAGTGTCTGGAGTTTAAAATATTTAGGGTATATGTGAAATGCCAGAGGAAGGTGGCTGGCGCAATAAAATCGTTGGTGAATGTATAGGGACTAAGTCTTTTAGAGTGCTAGGTCTTACATGACGGTATCTTGTTAACCTTGTGTTATTAGTATAGTAGTGGAGGGAGACTGAAATGAGGGTGTTTTTTTTTTTCCCTTGGGAATAAAAGTATAGATGCCTAAAGTTTTCAAATGTGTTCAGATGGACAATCTTAGGGCAGCATGCTAAGTGTGAGAAGAATTTGATAAAATGAGGATGAACGCTATTAGAGAGTTTGTGTGTGTGAAGAAAATTGGTAAATGAGAGAAATAATATGTTGGAGATGGTTTTTGGTCATGTGGAAAGGATGATTGATAGTCGGGTTTTTAAGCGTATGAATAGTTGGCGAAGTGTGTTTGGAAACCTACTGGCTTGGGAGATCGAGAAAAAGTGGATTGAGTCAAGAAAAACGAATGTCTGAAGGACAGAAATTGTGAGTTTGGCAGAGCCGAGATAAAGGTGCATAATAGGAGAGAACGTTCGGGGTTTTGTGAGGGGTAATGGTTGTGGCACCACGCTGGGCAAGGGGGAATGAACACTTACACACTGACGATTTACCAATAGGCGAGGGTCTGTCGGCAAGTCCGTTGAAAGCTTATAGGGTGATTTTTCTGACTGCGACGGATTCTCACTAAAAGGTATAATGGTACAAGAGAGGGGGGGGGGGTTAAGGTTGGGCTTTCTTTTCACACCTTTTGTCATATTCTTCTACTTGCTTTTTTCTTTTTCCGATGCTTCTTAACGCACCTTACACCAGTCTTGGGAGAAAAAGGTAATGAGATTTTATATATATACTATATTATATAGTATATATATATATATATATATATATATATATATATAGTATATAGTATATTATATATATATATATATATGATATATTAGATATATATATAAGTTATTATATATATATATATATAAATATCAATAATATAATATTAATAATAATAATAAATAATAAATAATAAATAATAATAATAATAATAATAATAATAATAATATAATAATAATAATTAATAATAATAATATAATAATAATAATAAATAATATATATAATAATTAAATAAAATAATATAATAAATAATAATAATGATAAATACCATAATATAATAATAATAATAATAATAATAATATAGTTACTAATAATAATAATAATAATATAATATAATAAATAATAATAATAATAATAATAATAATAATAATAATAATATAATAAAATATATAATAATAATAATAATAATAATAAATAATAATAAATAATAATACATAATAATAATAATAATAAAATAATAATAATAATAATAATAATAATCATATAATAATAAATAACATGCACAGCTGCAATTAAATGTAATAATTATTATTGCCCTAGAGCAAAAAATATAACTTTACTAAGATACTAAAATCTACTTTATATATATTGCATACCTCTTTAACATATTGTATTTACTGTTTTTTAATGCTAAATACCCTAAAAAAGACTTGATATAGTTATCGAAGAAAGAAAAGTATTTAACAAAAAAACAAAAAAAAAGACAAAAAATTTTGGCCTTTGATTTTTTTGTTTAAAAAAAAACGACACCTATTTTTTTTTTAAAAAAAGCGACCGGTTTTTTTTTAAATTCCACGCCGATATGTTCTATCCACCAAGACATGTGTGAAACTTTAGCAGTCTTCCAATACTTTCAAAAAGTGTTCAAGATTTCAAAGAAACATCATTTAAAGTGGTCGTATATTATTATTTAAAATTATCTTTTAGAACCAACCTGAAAAATGTAAAAGTTTAAAAACAAATTATGATTGACGCTATTGTTTTGCGTCCAGTCTCAGGTTGAGTTCAAGTAACACTGTTTTGGTATGTAAACCACATTCTTTATTCGTCACAGTAAATACTAGGTAAGAAAAAGATGTAATCTCGCAATAAGCCTACTTGCCCCAAAAAGAAGATGTGAAGAAAAGTGTAAAATTCAGATACAAAAAACGTGCAAATTGCAAAAGAATGACTGAGAGGCTACAAGCAATAAAAGTGTAAAAAAATAAATGGTGGTAACGCGCATACAGAGCCCGTGGTGTGATGACGGTTGCAAACCTGAGTATTTGGATATTGACTCATAATCTAGAACTAAGGGGAAACTTCGCTGGCAAATGTTTGCCAAACATGAGTAGAGATGTAATAATGCTAAGAGCAGCTTAAGTTAAAGAGTCGGATTACTTGCCGCCAGCCTGTCTGCTTCACGCCATGTGTCATTCTCACACGGAAACTTCATTCGACTCGTAGGAATAGTACAGTTCCATATCAAACAAACTTTAAATGTGGCTGACTCAGCCTACTAGCTGATCCAGAGCCGAGTTGAATAAGTGTGCTTGATAGTAAAGTCACCAAGCCACTAGCTAGTCAGATCTCTGCCCAGTAGTGCATGGGATCTGGGGAAGTGGGGTGGGACTAGTGAGGGTAGTGAATAAAAGTTGAGCTATTCCAAAAGACAAATGCTTAATTTATAGTGCATGGTCACGTTTGACACCTGACCCTCTCTTCATTTACATCTTCGTGTATAATGCTATTCTTAAATCTTCAATATTTTGTATAGTTTCAAAAGTTTGCCTAATACCCTTAAGTCACGTTATTGGGGGGGTTTATCGAGGTCAATTCAGACTGTCGCATTTGCTATATATAATCATAAATATGTATCTTTTAATGTTTAGAAGTAAAATTAAGATATAATATGAATTATAATGATACTAAAATGGCAACAAGTAATAGTAAAATTAGTAAGTAAAAGCCTACAAACAGCAGTCTGCAGGCTACAACCTACTATAAATTGTAACGAAAACAATTGATAAAATATAAGAGAAAGGTAGTTCTGCTATTTTATGAAATCAAACAATGGAATATTGTTGTAATTTTCAGTATTCCTCGAATATTTGGAAATAATGGAAAATACTCAAGTGAAGATATCATATTAGCCTCTTATATTTTTAAAAATACATTTAAGGTGAAAAAGAAATTGAAAAGAAAAGAAAAAAAAAAACGAAAAAACATGAAAAAACATGTTTTTTTCCTGAAAAAAACATGATTTTGAAAAAAACGGTTTTTTTTTCCCAACCCTAGTTAAGTCTCATTTCAGGCCCTCTAGTTCAGGTTATGTTTTGTTAGGTATACACAGAGAAAATCTATGTATACCCAACAAAACTTTTCATAACCTGAACGATGGATGGTCCTTAAACGACCGGAAGGCCACTAATTTTTTTTATTAGCAAGAAAAACGCTATAGGTAAATTTTAAACTTTGAGAGTGCTCAACTTTTTTCCCTAAATACTTAAATCATTTTCGTTTTTTTTAAGCTTTTATTATTATTTTTTTAAGAGTAGTGAAGCTAATATCCTGTATAGTTTTTTTTTGTGATTTTTTTTTTTTATTTTTTTTTTTTTTTGTTTTTTTCTTTTTTTTTTTTTTTTTAAGAAAATCTTATGTGGGGATTCTTACAATGAACTTATGGGAGACGGACTGTGATACTTATTTTATTTCACTTTTGTCACTAATTCTTTATATTATTTTTTTTAAATATTTCCTGTGATTTTAGATAAAAATGCGGAGGTGATCGACCCCTCTTGCGTTACTATATAATATAACGTATATATATACTATAACTATGACGGTGTAGTTTCTTAAATGATCTATATTTATATACGTGCTGTTAAATCTACCTTATCTGTGATAGCGATAAGACGATAGGATATACTTAGTGTCGACTTCATATACTGATATTCAGGTACGATTATTGATATCGTAGTATGACTGTCGTGGTCATCAGAAATTCGCGATGCCTGTTCACGTAATAGTAAATATATTATGATAATATATAATATAATATATATAATATTATATATATATATATATATATATAATATATATATTATATATATAATATATATATATATATATGATTATATATATATATATATATATATATATTTAAGTGGTAAATTTTTTTGTCTGATTAAAAATAAAAAATAAGGGTAAAATTAAAATTATATTGAGGAAAAGTATTAATTTTAATTTTAGAAGAAATAGCTGTGAAGTTAAAAAAGTTGATATTAATTAACTCTTTAATTATATATATATTCAGAATATTATAGACTAAACAAATTCTGCCCTCCACTTTACAAAACAGATCACAACTCAATCAATCCGCAAAATTAACCTTTGCTGACTCCTATCTATACAGCGTAACTTGACCCCCCCGCTACAATGGCAAATTAATTGATCCCTTGCATAATCTATCCAACTATAACAAACTACAAGGCGAATACTCTTTAGATCCCACACTTAAACAAATTTTGATCACCACACCTTTTTTCAAAAAAATCTTAACAAAACATACCTAATTAATTTAGCTCTTGTTACCATTTTATATATTAAAACTTTCACTTTTCCATTGACAATTTAATTAAAAATTTAGCCTTTCCATTCCACTGCGTCGACAGAGATCCAGCACGGATGAAAGCAACGCCCTTTCACAATACAGAAAGACTTTTTCTTTGTAATATATGATGTAATAT
>JABUQX010076339.1:17500-22500 GCA_015478945.1 Trachelipus rathkii
GAGATCTATTTGCAAATTGAGCAGAATTGTTGTCCAAGAAGAAGCTCGTCCACCCAAGGGATGACATTACCTCTTGTATGTGTATGTTTGTATGCGCACTTGGAATTTTGAGATCAAAATGTAATGAAAATGAAAATCATACCTGGGAACTATAAGATGCTCCAGAGGAATTTCTTCTACAGTCCATCCTGTCTCATAGAAGTGAAAAGTAGCATCAATGTGAGTGCTCACGTGCTCTACCGTGCAAAAACTGTTATATGCAACCCTGATATATATATATATATATATATATATATATATATATATATATATATATATATATATATATATATATATATATATATATATATATATATATATATATATATATATATATATATATATATATATATATATATATATACCGTATATATATATATATATATATATATATATATATATATATATATATATATATATATATATATATATATATATATATATATATATATATATATATATATACATAAATTTAAAAAAATGTATATATATAAATATTACCGTATATATATATATATATATATATATATATATATATATATATATACACAAAACTATATATATATATATATATATATATATATATATATATATATATATATATACTCACTGGAAATGAAATGGATCAAATTAAGAGTAGCATAGGGACAGAGATTGAGGGAAGCCGGATGTAGCTTTAAAATATGGCAACCTTGAGAGCTAGCTTCATTCTATAGACAGTTGGTATTTTAGGATTGCAGAGTGTTAACTGACAGCTTTGATTGTTCGAAGCCAAAATTTGAGTGTAGGGAACAGTATTTTGGGCGTTCGGAGCTGTATTATTTTTTTTTTTTAGATATGAGGAAACCATATTCCTTCTTGTCTGACATAAGGTATCAGTCGTGGGTTAATGATCTCCCAGGTTACGGATTCCAGCTAAAGTTTTAAACTTTGATGTTTTACTGTTTTAGATTGTAGGAAGTTATAAAGCGAAAAATATTAGGTATCTTAAACGGAGAAAATGTAGGGATGGTGTGGAATGGTTATGAGTCACTGAAGTTGATAAGGTTATTGGAAGAATAAATCATAACGTAATGTATCGTTGAAATATAAAAGGTATGGGACTGCAACTGATTTTTTTTTACTGTAAACGGAAAAATGCATTGTGTCATTTGAAATTGATAAGGTTATTTTAAGTTATAAAGGGAAAGGTACTGTGTCGTTGAGAGAGAAAAGGTTGGGGAACAGAAAATTTTAAAAGGTTTTGAGTGATTAAGACTGATATTGAATTGAGTCGTTGAAATTGGTGAGTTAAGGATCAGTAGAAACTTAACAAAGGGAGTTCAAAGAAGAATACTTAGAATATACTAAAAAAAGCAAAGATTTTGCCTTTTCGTGGTCTATATAGTTCAGGGTAGCTGGAGGTTGAAAGCCTCATGTTGATCGAACCCCTTAAACGCCCTCAGGAACCCATAGAAATCAACTCTGAACCGAAACAAACATAACATGTAACGCGACACATGGCCTGTGTATCTTGAAATGTATAACAGTCTGTAGCCTAGCCAGAAGGGGGAAAGGTAGTATAGAACACGAGGTCGGATAGGATGAAGATGGGGCCAACGCCCACCTTTTGATTCACAGATCGCGATAAGAATAAACTGTGTCAACAATATAACTAGAATATAAAAATAAAAGGTGTTATTATCTTCCCAGGTGACTTTATAAAAAGTTTAAAAATATGGGTGATTCGTCGATCAAAAGTAGAAATGGTTAACAAAAAAGAGATTTCAAAAAAAAAATTTCTTTTAAAAAATTTATTCTAGGGACAAATCCAAAACTACTGTATAGCATAAAAAAAATTATTTACTAAAAATCTAATATTAGCTGGTATGAACCCAATAGAAAGAAGAATGTTTATTAATAGATGAACATCACTTTGCAGAATCCTGCTGGCGAAACAATTGTCGATGTCTAAAAAAATGAGAAAGTTATACTATCATTATCTGCTAACAACACATTCGAAGCTATCTTAAAAAGATCTTTATTATACATGATGTTAAAGCAAAATTATTAACCAACAAGAATTTGAAAATATATGCAGCGCATGTTATTCTTCCATGTATATTGTTATATAGGCTAAATTAAAAAAAAAAAGACACGGGAAAACACCCGAAAACTACGACGTTTTCAGGACATCTGAAAAGCTCAGTTTCCTTTATTTTTGGTGAAAATTGGTTGAAAATATAAGAATTTTAATGTCAATTTCCCCATTTTGAAAAAAAATAACAGATAATTTATCTATTATTTATATCGTTATATAAATATCTATTGTTATTATTATATTATTAAAGATTGAGACCAAAATGGGGCCTCACCCAGAGCAAATCCCTTAATTCATCTACCTTTATTGCAGTTATATTATTATTATTATTATTATTATTATTATTATTATTATTATTATTATTATTATTATTATTATATATTATTATTGATTATTATTATATTAGTAGTTAGTAAGTAAAGTAGCTAGTAGTAAGTAGTGTAGTTATAATAGTAAGTTAGTAGTTGTAGTAGTAGTGTAGTAGTGGTAGTAGTATGAGTTTATTTTATTAAATTTTTATTAACTTATTTAAGAATTTTATAATAATTATTATTATTATAATATATTATCTATATTAGTTATATTATTAATTATTATTATTATCAAAATTTATTAATGAAGTTTTAAAATTAATTTTATTAAATTTTTTTTTTTTAATTATCTATATATATATCTTAAGGTCATATATTAAATAGATAATATAAATAAATTATTATATGTAATTTATTATTTTAATACATTTATAATATAAAATTAAATCAATAATATATTATTTATATATTATTATTATAGTATAATAAGTAATAATAATAATAATAATAATAGATAATATAGAAATATAAAGTTAGTATATAATATTATTAATAATATTATAATTATATTAATTTATAATTTAATTTATTAATTAAGTAGTAGAAGTAAAGTAGTAAGTTAAAGTATAGATAAGTTAAATGTACAAGTAGTTAATAATATAGAGTAGTAATAAATGAGAACTAAGTCACAGGTAAAGAAAAACGAATTATGAGATTGATATTAACTAGTATCAATTATTGAATATAATTATTATGTAATTAATATATAAAATAATAATATATATATAATTAATTTAATTATAATAATATTTATTATAATTATTAATATTATGATATTATTATAATATATAATAATTAATAATAATTATAATTATAATATTGATCAATATTTCCCTGCAATTTAACTAGTAGCAATAAAATGTTAGCCGACCACTCTTACGTACCGTCCAATTGAGGATGATTGCAGGTAAGAAATTTAATTGTTTATATTTAATTATTACAGAATGATGCTGAAATTTAGCTTGTGATTTAATTTAATTTTTTATTTATTAAAGTTAAATATATTCATTATTAAATTATTTAAAATTAATTTAATTTAATATATATATAATATATTAATTAAATTATTTAAATTAGGTTCATTTTTTTTAATTATTAATTTGTTTTTTAATTAGTATCTTAATGATTAAATTTTATTATTAATAAATATAAAATTTTTATATTATATTGGAATTTGAATATTAATTGAATTTTTTTTTTAAAAAATAATTTTTTATTATAACTTAATAATTATATTAATTATAACAGGATTATTATTTTTATATATAATTATATTATTTTAAATTATATTAAAATTATATCATTTATATCAATTAATATATATTTAATATTGTTGAATATTATATTATTATTATATGTATATATTAAGAATGTTGAAAATATAAATTATTCTAATATTATATTATTATTTATTAAATTATTAACTTAATTAAAATTATAATTATAAAATTATTATTTTATGTCATTAATTAATGTATTATTATTATTTTTTATTTTAATTTTATTATTATTTTTTATTATTTATGAATATTATCTTTGTTATATTTATAATTAATTTAGTTTTTTACATGTGATTGAGTATTAGTTAAACCAATGTTTGTGTTGTTGTAATTATGTTATTTGAGTTGTTTTTTCTTTTGATCTTCTGAGTGAAAGATTACATTTCAAATTTATTATTAATATTAGTATTTTATTCTATTATTATATATTTATTAAGTTAAATTAAATTATTTTATTAATTCATAATATTTAAGTTATTATTGAAGTATGTAAGTAGTCACACAGGTAATTATATGTAGTTATGTAATTGTATTGATTTCTATTATATTATTGATTATTATTATTATAATTCGATTAAGATATAGTTAATTATATGATTACTTTGAAACTGTGAATGCATAGTGCGTACAAGTATTATAATTTATTAATTATATTTTAAATTTTACACTCTGAATTATATATTTATTTTTATATTAATTAATGTGGCTTATAAATTTTTGTTAGTTAATATATTTGAGCTATGTGAATTATTTAATTTATTATAAATCATGAAGTGCTTCTCCATGTATTATGTAACTTATGTATTTTGTTAGTTGAATTATTATTCAAAATATGATATATGCTCTTCATTATAATTATAGCGCGACGAGACTTCATTACGTTATCTGCATGATCTCTTCTCTTTCACTTATTCTACTGTACTTATCCTCTCATCCTATCTCATCTCTTCTCGTTATCATTATTTGTCTCTTATTATTATTTTAATTAAATTATGTTATCTATTATTATTATTATTTATTTATCTATATCATCATTTTTCTCTATTTCAATTATTCTATTATTATCTCACTTATTAATTAAGTCTCATTGATTTCAAATCGCACTCAGTTGATTTGATCTATTAATTAGATTAGTAGATTTGATGTTATGATTTATAACTATAGTCTCTATCATATCCATTCCACTATTACCTTATGATCATTAATTATTATTATTATGTATTATTTTTA
>JABUQX010076339.1:27500-33650 GCA_015478945.1 Trachelipus rathkii
ACACAGTATATCTACCCAACTGCCCGACTTTGACTGACATTAGATGCATTCGCTCAATCGTTTCTTTGTTTTACTTCAGGGTCTGGCCTGCTAGGGTGACACAATATTTCGAGGAAGACATCTCTATCTCTGTGGGATTGAGAAGGGAGGTGACAAAGTATATAATATATATATATATATATATATATATATATATATATATATTATATATAATATATATATATATATATTTATATATATATATATAATATAATAATATATTATTATATTATAATATAATATATATATTTATTATATATACATATATAATATACATATATAGTCAGGGAAAAATTATATAAGTATATATATATATTATATATATATATATATATATATATATATTAATATAATATATATATATATATATATATTATAATTTTGAGATGTCCTCCAGTGGCACTGACGAGCTGCGTTAGGCGCAGTACTAGAACATTACAGGGTTACGGATAGCCGGAAGTGGCATTCGGGACGGGGGCTGCTATTGCGTTCCTATCAGGACGGTCGGATCAGCACACCAACAGAGACGACGGATCTTGGTCGGTATTCCGTCACAGGTGGATCGTGGATTTGTGCAGTCCGATGACGACGACGCGCTAGTATATGTAATGTCGCTTATTGTAGCAGCAAGAGAGTGTCACTGACTCGCGAGTGCCGCGAGCATGGAAATAGAGAGCGCGGCGGTGTATTGTGGTTTAGCAGTAAGATTATATATATATATATAATATATATATATATATTTGTCTTATATATATATAATATAATTATATAATATTAATATTATATATAATATATATTATATATAATATATATATATTTTATATATAAATATAATATATATTTAATATCTTTTTGGATGGATTATCAACCTTGTATCCGCATTCCGCAATTTCCATTGAGTTAATTATATGCAGTTCTGCATCGGCATTTAACGATTTTAAAACAGCTGCATCCAGTTTGCTGGGAAGTTGCCTAATGTAATAAATAAAAACGTTCAAAATCACATTTAACTTTTTCTTTCCATGAAATGACCTATAATATCTTATGGTTTTATGATGCTGATCTCTCACGAGCTACTGTATAGACGTTAGTACTATATATAATGTGTGTCATTTTTCTATTTTTAAAGGCATAGTTCTGTCATATTTTGTTGTGGAACGGAATTATTATATAATATAAGTATATATATATATATATATTATAATAATATATTATTTATATGTAAGGTGAACTATATATATATAATTTTTATATTTTTTTTAATATATATATTATTATTATATATTTTTATAATATTATATATATATATATATAAATTTTATATATATTTTTATATTTTTATATATATATATTTTATTATTATTTTTATATATTAATATATATTTTTATTATATATAATAATTATATTATATATATTTATATATATATAATATATTATAGGCATAAAAGTTCAGTTTCTGATCAGGACTCAATTTTGAAAAAATTGATGACTCGAGTCGTCGAGTCATTATATGGTAACTCGACCGTCAAGTCGTTATATAGTGAAGTCCCATTAGACTTAATCTACAGAATTACAAAACTTACTAACCTGGACTTAAAGGCCGTGCAAGTTTACTTAAGTTTACTTACACGGCCTCTAAATCCAAGTTAGGATAAGTTTTGTAAATTCTTGTATATTAAAATAAGTGTTTTGAATTTTTATAAATGTTTTATTTTCAAGAATATTTAATAAATAAAAAAAAAAATTATAAAAAAAAAAAAAAAATAAAGCACACTCTATGACATCTTATTAGCATTAAAGTAATTAATAACTAACAAATTCGTAATAAATTAATACAATATTTATAAAAAGAAAAAAAAGTAAAGAATCAAACATTTAATGAGCTTCACACCATAAGTAATTTTATAAAATACGCCGTGACTGTAGTCAAATCTTCTCACGTTCTAAAGCATAATATATAGACTCGACGACTCGAGTCATCAAATTTCTCCAAATTAGTCTAATCAGAACTGGACTTATATATAATATATATAATATTATATATATAATATATATTTAATATATATATTATATATTATATATTATTATATATATATATATATATATATATTATATATATATATATATATTTATATAAATTATATATATTATATATATATATAAATATATAATAATAATATGGCCAGCGCTTAGATTATATCCGTCAATTATCTTAAAAACTATTAATGCTAAAAGAAAAACGGAATACATTGGTGGAATGCTGGTCCCAATTTTAGTGCGGAAATGTAAAAAAATAAAAATAAAAAAAATAAATATATAATATATATCTCAAAAACTACATAGCTAGCGAAAGGGAATACATTTTTGGAATCCTGGTAAAGAATTCACATAGGAAAATGCTTTATACGGCCCACTAGGGGGCTCGAGCCCGACGGGGAACACAGGGGGGACGTTTTCCAATACCCCGTAGGGGGGCGGAGGAACCCCCGCGACACCAAAATACCAAAGAGCGGGGGTTCCGGAGACCTCCCCGGAGGGGGAGAATTAGTCCTAACCCGTAGTTCCCCGGAAGGCCGGAAGACCCCGACTTCTGCCATCGGGCGGTATAACCTTGGGTATTCTTTAAAAAATAAAAAAAAGAAGCCAAAATTTAATAGAATCTATTTATTTTAACGAAATCTATTTATTTTAACGAGAAACCAATAAAAGGTCTCTAAATAGGCCTTTTAACAATTACTTGATTAATTATTAAACAATAATTTTGTTTTTATTTTTTTATTTTTTTTTACATTTTCCGTATGTGAAATTTTACCAGGATCCAAAAATGTTATTCCTTTTCCCTGTAAGCTATTGTAGTTTTTGGATATATATATATATAAACATATATATAATATATTTTTTTTTTTTTTTTTTTTTTTTTTTACATTTTCCGTACTAAAACATGACCAGCATTCCACAATGTATTCCGTTAAAATGCATTTAAAATTTTTAGTTTTTAAGATACATATGACGGATATACTAAACGCTGACTTAATATATATATATATATATATATATATATATATAATATATATAATATATATATATAAGATATATATATATAGATATATATATATATATATATGTATATATAATTATATATATTATTTATATAATTTTATATATATATATATATATATATATATAATATTATATATAATAGGTGAAGTTGCATAAAGCAAGAAAAATCAGGACACATTTCAAAAAGTTTATTCAAGTAGAAATTAGAGTAAAATATGTGATAATATAATATTCGTGTTGTCCAAGTATAAAATTTTGATAAAAATTAATTAAATAACGAAATAAATATGGTATTTTATCGTAACGTCTGGCAAGGGGAATTACTTCGACCTTCATTGAATTTAACTCCATTTCTCTGTCCGTCTACTTCAGTAATATTTATTACAGTACAATGGGAGGTTGTGTGTTGAATTGTTTTTTTAAAAAAATTGTTATTTGACAGCATTATATGAAATATGTGTTAATGATACTGATTTATTAGCTTTTTATATTAACTAAAAAAAAGTGTAGCAAATGTAAAAAAAAGTGAGAATTAAAGTTCAATTTTATATTGTTCGCATTTACATTATTTGAAGGTATATAAAGTTGTTAATTTTTTTTTTGTTATACCTAAACCCCACTTTGACTCTAAAAATAGGAGGAAAAAAAAAATGATTCATCCTGTCTAACATCTATTTAATGATAATCATAGAGGGATCTGTAAAATTATGTTTGCCAAAATGATTTTAAGTCACATGATTTTATAAATAGTAATAATAATATATATATATATAATAATATATATTATATATATATATTAATTATTATAATATATAATATACTATAATAATATGTATATATATATATATATATATTATTAAATATATATATAATATTTATATATATATATATTATATATATATATATATATATATTATTATATTATATATATATACTATAATATAATAATATATATAATTATATATATATATATATATATATATATATATATATATATATTTAAGGTTTCCCAATAGAAAAAGAAAACCTTATAATTGGTGCAAGAAAAGTTTAAGAGCTAATGTCGTAACCGTTGACTTTGTTTCATATCTTCGTGGAGTATCACAGACGTTTAAATTTTCCAATATTGGAAAATATATGTAAATAATTTCTTTTTAACAAAATTACGAATACGACTTTTCTTTAACATAAGAACAGAACTATTAATTAAACCAAGTTCTTTCAAAAGTCAATAGATTTTCTTCTTTTATTATGCAACTTAACATATATATATACACTGCTGGGCTGCACGAGCAGATATATATATATAATATATATAATATATATATTATATATATATATATATATATATATATATAATATAATATTTAAGGAATTATATATTATATATATATATATATATATATATATATAATATATATATATATTATATAATATTATATATATATAATATAAATATATATATATATAAATAATATAATAATATTATATATATATATATATATATATATATAATATAATAACTATATATATAATATAAATATATTATTATATATATATACTATATATATATATATTATACATTATAATATATATATATATTATATATATATTATATTAGGGATATATATATAATATATATATTATAATGATATATTATATTATTATATATTTATATATATATATATATATATATATATATATTATATATATATATGTATGTACACAAGAGGCGAGGTCATTAACTAATTGAGACATATAATTAAAGCACTCACCTCTCGAATACAATTATTAATAAAAGGTCAAAGGTGTATCAAAATGTTTGATGGTATTTCTTTTATAATATCCTTCTTTTGATTATTTGCTTTGATCGCAGATCAATTATAAGATATTTTTATATTAATAATATAAACATATGACTTTTGTCATTGACAATTCAAATAAATTTTCGTTATTATTCGATTCCAATATTATATAAGTTTTAGAACGATTTGCAAAGGGGCGAGTTCCATATTGACTCGATGTGCTTTGCTAGTTCTTATTCACCATTCTATATGTTTTTTTTTATCTTATTACATCACTTATGATTAATACAGCATATCAAATATGACACTTACAAGCGATCTTATTATAGAGACATTAATTGATTATTAACACCTTTAATTAAATATATAAATTATATAAAATGGGTCGCCTAAGGGCGAAGACCCTTGGCAACCCTCTCTGCTCGATATCGTGGCAGGAACTGACTTTCCTCTCTCTTCGGTCCCAGATAGAACCGGTCGGAGAAAGGCGTCTTATTGGTTGTTCCAATTTGAAATAATATAAAAAAGAATAAAAATTGTTGTGTTATCTTATAAGATGTAGGCAATTTTACCTTACATAACTAAATACACATAACTTTCATAGATGCTTGGTTTATAACAATCTTTCTCATAATAGCTTTTGCCTCAAAATGAGTTCTAGCTTTACAAGTAAAATAAGATTTTAAAAAAAAACCATTATTTTTATAGTACTGGATACAATATATATATGATATAAATATATATTATATATATATATATAATATATATATATTAGTATATATATATATATATATATATATATTATAATTATAATATATATAATTAATATCAGTCGGCACTACAGCAACGTCTTAACTGCTCTGCTCCTCTCTCTCTCTCTCCTCACGCTCTCGTCTCTCTCTCTCTCTTATATATATATATAAGATATATTATATATATATATAATAAATATAATATTAATATAATATATATTATATATTATATATATTAAAATATTTATATATATATATAATTATATAATATATATAATAATATATATATATATTTATATATATATAATATATATATATAATATATTATATATATATGTGTGTGTAATATATAATAATTAACAAAAATTATTATATGAGATATTGAGTTATTCATATTGCAGTTTTCTTTAGTTATTATTGGTTTTCCTTGGGTACCGTTATTGTCTGCTTTCTTTTCAAATTCAGAATATTAAGATTTAAATATATTAATTTA
>JABUQX010076340.1:0-40000 GCA_015478945.1 Trachelipus rathkii
TGCGCAACACGTCTAAAGTTCTGTGTTGGAGTAGTCCGAGGAAGTTAAGCTCTCCCGACCTTTCCGATAGCACGCGGACTCCATCCTCCCACTCACTAATGCTGTGCTTTTGATCCGTCCCTATCTGTGCTACATTAGATCTCCACCGCTTCGTATTCTCCATTTTTCTTCGTAAACTTCTCTGTCCATGATTCATCATTAACTTTAGAAATACTTATTGGATCTATACCTACTACCACGAGGCACAAATATTTCATGGCGCATTAGCCCTGAGTGTCATGCGGCTCAATGAAACGCTGCTCCTGTTATTTCTGGCATACTGGAAAGGCTCTAGAGTTTTTGATGAGCTTACAGATGAAGAGGTTGGTCACGATGGCACAAAATGAACAATTAAGATCATTTAACAAGCAATACTTATGCTTTGCCCTAGTCAGTCTTGTGACAGTAATTGTCGCGACAATAAAAACAAGAAAATATGATATCCGAAGCAATTGGTTCGATATGAGTAGTCAAATAATGCATAGGGTCAAAAATTCAATGTCAGGACAATGAAATCACAGGTTCTAAATGATGATGAATATCTAAGAATCAGGCCGCTCCTAAACACATAATATAGCTTTAATGAAACGTTTCCTTGTGTGAGGAACTGTGGGTGAGAAAAATTGGTATGCGAACAAAGGTCCATAGCCAATAGCTACTCGCTTGCGACATTTTACTTTTTTTATGAGTCTAAGATATAATACAGCTTCCTTAAGTATACAGTTCATTATTCCGCATTCACCATTGATATCTTGATGGAAGCTCTCCCCTTTGTTCATGGTCTCGACAATCTCCCGAAATGCACAAAGGGTTAATGCTCCATTAGTGTGTATAGCACAATCACTTGGATTATCCGGCAACACCGAATACTCCTAATATGCCAGAGTATGCATAATGTGATATCTCTCGAATAGCACCTCTAAAATAGTGGAATGATAGAGCGATGATTAATTGCATTAAAACATATTTGGAATAAGTTTCGCCTTTCAGCTCTCCGGAAAGCATTCTCTCTTCATTTGTCTTAATGTAAAGTATATTCACTAGTATGGTGCCAACAGACATATTAATATGCTTATATATTATACTTAGAACAACCAATGAACCATATATAATACTAATTTTCCAGGTTAGATGCTTCAAATCAGTCATGGATAATAATGAAATTTATTTAGTAACACTTCCATTGTTTTCATTGCTTTGTAATCTTGATGGTACTATAATATATATATTAACGCTAAAGACTCCAGCTTTGATTTTTTCATACTCAACCTATATATCTGAGGGAAATAAATTCTGACATAAATTATATATATATTGAATCATGTACATTAATTCTATCTTTGTCTGATATATATAGGCACCTATAATAACAATTGCTTCAGATTCAGTCCTTATATGTATAATTGCAGTATGATATATAAACGTATATATATATATATATTATATATATATAAATATATATTTATATATTTATATATATATATATATATAAATATAATATTATATATAAATATATATAATATACCTATATATAATAATAATAATATATATATTATATATTATATAATATAATATATATATATATATATATATATATATATATATATATATATATATATATTATAATATACATATATATATTTATAAATATATATAGTATATTATATATAGATATATATACTAATTAATATATATATATATATATATGATGGTGGTAGGCATAAAAATTTATATTCCATATTCTTTCCATTCAACGATTCGTTTTCTTATATATATAGTTTTTAATGATATTTTCCCTTAACGTATCGAAATTTAATCTCAGTATCTATATATATATATAGTGATATATCTAATGCAGGCCATACTAACTTTTTCCTAGTGAGTTCTATTCAGTGCCCTACTCATGATCCCACAAGCATATGAAAACAAGTATATATATATATAGATTATATAATATATAAATATATATATATATATATGATATACTATAGTATTAATATTTCCGTCTTTATCTGCTCAAGTATAAGATATATTGTACCATCTTTCAAATCTAACGTATCAGTAATTATAGACCATATTACGTTGTATTTCGTTATATCTTAAGCATATCTGCAAGATCATTTCTAATTTTACTATATTTCCTCTCTTTCTAATGATATTTGTATGGTACATATATAGTAGACTATATTAGGATAACATTTGAATGCATATAACTTATATATTGCCAATTGTGTTTTCAATAAAATCACACGCAAGCTTCTCGTAATTGACTATCTAATTAAATCAATTCGCAGATCTTCTGGTCTCAGTAGTTAATTTATAGTATTAAAACTCCTACTCGAGGTGGTGGTTATTATATATAATATTATATAGTAGGATATATTAATAGTAGTAAATTAGTATATCTTATATACAGTATATTATTATTATAATAATCATTAATACTATAGGTCATCTTCTTTACAATGATAAATTATATTGGAAGAAAGTATACTGCCTCTCTTTGTTACCGAAATAAAAATGATTATATTTATTATAGATGCGTGAATTAAGACGTTATCTATTTCCAACTTAAGGTCATAGAGCTATAATAGTACTACTCAAGATTCTGTTGAGAGATTTAATATCTTAATCAGTACTAATATAATCTAATATTTGAATTCTACCTTGAGTATGTATGAGCTGTATGTATACACTGATTGATACTATATATAGTACATAAATTATCTTTCTATATTTCATATATTTTCTAATACTAATACTCACTCATATCTGCTAACGGTATATTGTGCACTAACTCAAATAGTCTACTGGATATCTTTAATGTCTCTGACATATTGGGCATCAACGCACGATATCTGAAACTACTTGATATATATAGATATATATGGTGGAACATCGTTCTAGGAGTTGGTCTGATATTAAATGAGTCTATACCATTGCTATATGAGTTTCCTAAATCCTCGGGATACATCAAATTACGTTTCTTGTGTATAACGATTTTATATACCTTATATCACATATTAATACCAAAACTCTCAAAAAATATAACTATCTTCTAGTTGTGTAGATTTCATTTATGCTCCCGCACACCATATAGGCCTAATACTACCATAAATTTTAAACTCATTGTATTCTTTCGGTCTACAATTTTTTTTATCTACTGACGTAGTCATTTTTTACACGTACGTTATTTACAGACCATATTATGAATTAGTAAGCCAAGATCATTAATTCATTAGTGTCATTACGGTGATGTTTCATTCCAAAGTATGCCAGATATGCTGCCTTCACAAAGTTAGTTTTCTTCTTGGGTTCTCTTTGCAATATTCACCACAGATGTAGCAGAATACATGTCTATTTCAAACAGGCTTCTTTACGTGATCATATATATTATCAATCGGAGTTTCTGTAATATTATATAATAAAAAATATATTAAAGTATATATTTTATAATTATAAATAAAATTAGTAAGCCCTCACTTAAAATAGATAAGATTTGCACATACTTTGCTAAAAATAATTATGTGGATATATAATATGCTTTATTTATAATATTATTTAAGATATATTTATTATTAAGTATGTTGTTATATCTGGGAACACCTTGTCATCTTAAATGAAACTAAGAACCAATCTTGGAAAATTACAATAATGTCATTCTTCTGAAATTCAAAGCTACTACTTCTGAATATATATATACATATAATAAGGAAAATTTTGATGGTCAAATTCATGATTAGGCGATATTTTCAAAAGAGAGAATGTTATTTTTTTTTTTTGGCCAGATGAATCAGTGATCAGACGAGAGTATAGATGCCTGATTCTCTAGTATGAAGATGTGAAATATTGCGATGAGAGAGACCGAGTGAAGTAGGATGATGATGAGCTGAGTGCAGACGAGATGAGGCGTAGATATTCAGTATATTCATATAGAGGGAGTGTAGTGACGTGTTAATGAGAAAAGAGTGCCATATGAAGAGAAGATGACGTGTATAATAGGAGATAAAGCTAGGAATTCAATGAAATCTATGTCCGGGAAAGTTGTGGAATATCAAGAACACTTCAAAAATCTTGACATTAACATATCGGACCGAAGATAGATTCATTTTAAGTTGAAGAAAGTATCAATGCATTCGCTTCTTTTGTGAGTGACGTTAGCTGAAGATGTGTTTGTTTATGGAGCTTTTCTCTAGGCTTCAGCCAAGTGAAGTAGGTACATTGATTTTACAGAAAGTGATGTGATTAAAAATTGTATATATTAGTCTCCAGTAATCAAGATAAATGGATTCTTGGGAGTATAATATGTCTCGTTCGTGGAGTGAGAAAGTGTTGCGACTACCCGTTGATATAATCCTGCACAAGGCGCAGAATCAAATTTTTTAGGTATTATATCCCTTATAGTAATATGAAATTTTCTGCTCTTGCTAGCAATGCCACTAGAGATTGAGACTCAAGAAATGGATGGGTCATCGAAATGAGTGATTAAATTTCTAGTGAAATATGGTAGTTTCGTGTATAACATAGCGTTATGGAAACGGGTATGTTCCGAGGGATGGAGAGCAGTAATTAGTACCGCTATATAATTTGGTTAAGAGAGAGATAAGGTTGTGGGGATTACCGCTTTTTTTTGTGCATATTATAGAGGGGGGGAATTAGTGTAATAACTTTTCTAGCTTTTTGCCTTAGGGGAAATTAATACAGCTTTGTACTTCTTGGCTCGAAATAATAATCGCCATGAGCAGATCTCGCAAGATAACTGATTATGGACGCTGATTTGGTGAGGAGATACATAGTTGTGCGTTTAGAATGGTGAGGAATTGTCGATCCTGTATCAAATCTCTATTGACATATGACTCTACATCATTCATAGACTGTCTGAAAGATACCCTAGTGTGAGGGACGATTATTGTAAATAATACTTTTATATTTAGCCGATTATAGGAAGTTATTGCAACGGCGTATCTGGGGGATAAGGGATTACAGTTAGGGAAGCAATTCTAGTTAGTTGGCTAGGTCATCTCCACGTAGATTCATCATTATTACTTGTGTTGCTCGTCGGTCTGTCTTTGTGGTATTGAGAATATTCATTAAAAGCTGCCATGTTCGACACTTGGTGATCGAGGTGAGAATATATGGACATTGCTGCTCCCCGCAAATAAATGCGTATTAATGGTTCTCTGTACGGAAATTGAGTTATAGTGATTTAATTATTGATCATTCTGATTACGCCTTCGGTTGCAGTGTTACCGGCATGAGTTTGGAGTGTGTAATGTATACTGTCCTTGGTTAATTTATATTGTTTAGTAATGGTTAATTAAGAGGTTATGGAATATAAAATTAGAGGTGGTTAGGTGAGCAGGAGATTTGGATTAGCAGAATGTTTGAAGTAAAATTAGGAATAGTGAATGGTAGTAGGTGCACCTATACCTTAATTATTAATGCGGATGATTTTGATATTATGGATTTGTAGTGTGAATTACTGAAATGAGAGTTTGAGAGGTGAGTACATTGGTAGAAGTTTTTTCGGGTGTACTAATGTGTAAAAAGTAATAGGGGTTTTATGAAAGTAAACGTACATAATAGATATTAAGTAAAGGTAATGGTTGTGATATTGATTAGTGCAAGATCAGCTACTCTAGGCTAGTGAAGTATTTATGTTAAGAGATCGTCATTAGAAAAGTAAAAGAGAGAAATCTATACAAAGATTAACGCACACGAACAAATATTTGAGAGTAATAATATATATTATTATAATATTATAATTATATATATATATGATAAATAAAGGGATACGGATGATGCAGAGTGTATAGTAGTAAAGTTGTTTAGTAATTAGAAAAGGTAATAAGGTGGTTGAGGTTGCAATAAATATCGTTATGTTAGTGGTTATGTAAATTAGGGATCATAATCTTGATGTGTAGCTATTTAATGCTTTTATGATATTATTTTTGATCCCTCATGTTGATTTTATGAAATTGATTTATATTTTATATATTAGTTAAGTGTATACACTATAGTCTGGATTATAAGTGAAGTATAAGATCTTAAAGTATGCATAATGTATTCAGATTATGGACATATCTATATAAGGGTTACTGGATTAGTAATATATTAGGTGTGTGAGAAATTAGAATATGATTTAAAATGAAGGATATTAATGAACGTATTTCAGTAAGATTGTGATATTATTAGGTGCCGAAGAGAAAGTGAAGTATTTTAAGTAAATGAAGAATTATAAATATGAAGGGTATATACGTTTAGAGAATAAAAGATTAAGTAAAACATAAAAGGATGGATGATAGTTAGGTGATTAAACGAATGTATAGTTGATACATTAGGTGTGATATATACCTATATTATATATATATACGTGATTTGATATAAATCGACTGAGGTGACTGGGAGATCGAAAGATTAAAATAGTTAGAATATATTGAATAATTCTAGTATAATAGCTAATGTCATGGAGGTAAGTAGTAAAATGTGATAATTGGCTCAAGAGAAGTGGAGAAAGAAAAAGGTGACATTATAATTAGTGGAGTGGAATGGTGCGGTGTTTTTAGTTAAGTAGGTGATTTGGTAATGTAATGGATTTAGTTGGACCCTCGATAGAAGGCCCAAGGTACATACTTTATGATTAATCATTTATGTTAACAGGACCCACCTTAACTGTAGGGGTTTCGAGCTCATGTCACAATGTCTTGCTAGCCTGGAGTACCGGTCCTTTAAGGTGATATTCGGTTGTACTTACGGTGATAAGCTTTAGGTGGGGCCTTTTACGTGAGCGTCGGACGTTTATGGTATAGTTGTAACAGGCTGTATATAAGTATAAAAGGGATGTCGGACAGTTAATATGACTCTCAAGGCTTTCTTTCCGACTAGTGTCATATTTTGTCATGCTCTTCTACTTTTCTGTTTTCCGTGTTTAGTCAACGCACACTTACCCCCATCTTGTGGTGAGAAAGAAGGATGTGTTAAATGGTACTGAGTGATGATGGAATATATAATATAAGTGATAGTTTTATATGATTTTTAGATAGCTGTATATATAGGCTCACACTACTATATTTAAACAGTATTACCCTATTATATCTACCTACTCCCTAATAATTACCTCATCAGTAGATGTAAATATATATATCTATCTCATAAATTCGCTAATATATTTGTAAAAGAAGGTGTTGAGCTATTTCAGGGATGCAAAGTATTCCATTTATTTTATATATATGTTCTTATTATTTTTTTAAGGTTTTGGGCACTGCTTTTCTATACGAAATATGATCGGCACTTTTTAATAATTTATGAAGCTAATTCTCAGCTTGAGGTGACTTCTCAAACAGATACTCTTAATAAAAAATGTAGATACTTACGAGTCTATAAAGACATGTCATTACAAAGAAATAGGTAGTAAAAATCGTTATTCTTAATTACAAAAAACTATTAACTCTCCACCAATACCTATATTAAAGGTTTTACGAATTAATATATATATATACAGTAATATATTGAATCATATCTTGTAAGTATTTCGTTCTTATCTTAAAATCGAAGATATTCATTAGGATGTCTTTATCTTTCACAGATGATATATCTAATATATTAATATCAAAACTCTCATATATATATATTTAGTGATATATATTAATTATACAAATGTATTAATGGTTGTAAATGTTTATAATATATGTCTTTCTTCAATTTAATATAATATTCTTCTTTTATTCCAACTTTTACTATATTGAAATAGTATATTTTTAGTTTATTATATCTGTATTCAACTTATAGAGTATGATCAATTATAAATTAGATATTGTGAGCAGAAGAGCGCCGATTACTAACAGTTGTATTATATCTTTGATATAGATGAGGTAACTACTCTTGATTTGTAATGTATTGCTCATGGATGATATATTTTGCTTGGTTTAAGGAATTATTAGGCAACACGTTAATAATTTATAAGGGTATAGCGGTTATATATATGATCTTGATATAGGTAATATACTTTAAGGTGTATCTTATCGTCGACGCTTTCGAGGTCTTCACTGGATATATAATATAATATATTATATATTATATATATATATATAATATTATTATATATATATATTATATATATATATATAGTACATATATAGGTTGACAGGTGCTTGGGCCTTGCTATGGTATTATTATAATTTTTTATTATATTATTTTAATATATTTATTATTATATTAATAATTAATTATGTATATATATTACCCCATTGTACTTCTATTTAGTAATTTGATCTCCCGAACTCACGATTCATCCGAAAACATTAATATGTATACTTGAGTGTCTCTATGAATACTTTGGTTATAAATTTTAATCTTATTACATTTTTAACTTCATGTCTCGTCAACATTGTCTGTTTTCTCTTAGCACGGTGGAATATTTAATACTATCTGACTCAACTCACTCTCTAGTTTATAGCTTCAACTTTATTTTTCCCTTTAATTTCATTTTGCATATTCCACTAGCTCTGTATTTATCCGTAATTGTAGTAATTAGGCAAATCTTTCAGCCTCTCCTTATCTTTTCCATCCATCCATGCATCCATCTCTAAATTAAGGTTCTCTCCTTCTCTAGCTATCATTTTCTATATCACTCATTTTTTTTTTTTTCATTATTTTTTATTCCTTCATCTCTTTCCGTTTCTACTCTATTAGTCACTTCTAACACATTCTTAATTCATTGCTTATCTCTCGTACGTCATTCTTCCTGTCTTCTTGCAACTTTGAGTGCAAATGTCATCGCGCATACGCTATTTATTTACTATTACAATCTTCCTTCATCTCCTTCCTTTCAACCTCCAATATCTCTCTCGCATACACTTTTATGTCTAATATTTAACTAGGATCTATCTCCTCTTCCTGTTAAATCACTTCATTGCCTCTACTACTCAAACCTTACATGGCTATCCTATACCCCATTATACGTTGTATTCTTTAAACAAGCACTTCACATTTACTGTGTGTGAAAGTCCTCCTTATATCAATTTTATTATGTTATCAAATACTATTGTATTATTATTTATCATATATTATTTATTATTATAGTGTATCTTTACTGATTGTTCTTTATCTATTATCTTTCCCATTAATATATTTATTGATACACTCCAAAAGTAATTTATTTATCTCCATGTACAACTGTTCTAAATACCTTCTTTTAATCCAAATCAAAATAGACATCTGATTTCCTTATTATCATATCTCCACTTTTCCAGACTTACCGCATTACTCTCATAACATCATCATCTTCAAGAGGGATAAAACAACAGTATCAGATCTCCTCGTTCTTCATTATCATCGGCGGGTCTGAATTTCATTTCTAGACGCTTGTCATCTTCTGCTTATGGTCTCATCTCGTAAATCCGGTTAGCTCGCATATGGTCGTTTGCGGAATACCAAGGGAATGAATTATCCGTCTCAAGTTAATATAACTTCCATCCCCCACATGGTGCTCACTGCGCTACTCATAGCCAACGATCTATTGCCCCAATTTTTTATCAAGTATTTGGAACTCTCTCATCACCCTCTATTCATCGCACATTTTTTTTTTAATACGGTGTGTAATGCTTTCTGTCGCCCACGCGAGGCATGCCCACCCTCCGCATCTGAAGTCTGGTACTCTTACTACCCACGTACTCCACAGTTTCAACTTTTCATCTTATAGATTAATAAGACAAGTCTTACAATTACATGCGATTTCACAATAACCCTCCACCTTTCAGCATCTGATATGATCTTTTCCACTCTGATCATCAGGCCACCCATCAGCACATCTTGAGGAATTTTTCTTCCTCCAGATATGTTTTCTATTATAGTTCACACATTAGACATTTTTCTAAACCAACATACTTCTTCTATTTAGTATTGATATAATCAAGCTACTCTCTCATCCACGTTAATTACTCGGGAGCTGTTCCTTCTTGTTTGCAGTCATATGGCTACGCGGATAGGATTTATACCTTGGCTTCTCCACTCCTTGAGTGGGGATACATCTTTGATAGATAGTACCTGCTCCGCACACTATCGGAACTAAGCTCTCCATACAATACTTACCTCCTATAAGCCCTCCTTTGATTTCTCTTGTGTAGATGACTGTTCAGTCGTTTAATGACAACATCAGTGGTGCACTCCTGTCCTCGAAGGTTTGTCATATTGGGATTAATTATTCTCAATTTCATTGGTTCCTACCATTTTATAATCCGATGTGCTCTCGTTTGTTATCAGTGCTCACTCTTCCGAGTGTGTTAGACATTCTCTCAAGCATTCGGTTACGTTACTATCTTTTTTTTCTGGATAGCTGATTCGGCTACGTCCCCTAACTCCCTAAACAATTATGCTTTAACCTTATAGTCAGCATATTCCGTCTGTCTCAGGGATGCTTGGCTTATATCAAAGCATGCCTCTCCTTAAAATATTACTCTTTATTTATTTCTAATCTGTTACTGTACGATGCAGTCGTTTTCCTCTCTGGTCCACCAAGCAGTGCTATTTGTCTATATCGATGGAAACATTCGATGTCGATTATATTTCTCACCAGGTTCGTTTATCAATTTAGCCCATTACCAGTGTTATTACACTGTCTTCATCTCATAATAGTGACTCCCTCCACTTCCCCATCTTTATATATATATATATGCGTTTAAATCATCTAAAACACATAATAATTATTGATTGTACATTGAAAATATTGTTACCTCATAGTGATTTAAATCTCATAGATCTTCCTTCGATGGTTAAATGTAATTACATACTTTAATAATATTCTTGTTAAATATTCATTCATGACCGTTTTTATAGTGTATAACTTCATTACCTCTCCCCTTACTACGTAGTGCCTAGTGTACAATGGGCTGGTAGATTTATTCTACGTACATTCACGAATAACTATATGACTACCTCACTACTGATATAAGTTACACTTAGTAAAAGTATATGATATTACTTAAGTACCTTTAAACTTATGTTGCCGTGAGGGATATCACGAAGTTGCATCCCTGTAGGTTCCCCTTGTACTGAGGCTACTTACGTCAAGCGCCAGGGTTTAGTCTCTGCTAGCTTGCCCCTCCACATAGTATATAGTGAAAATATATTTGATGTGCGTGTGATGTCATTATACTGCCGACAGAAAGACTGACCTGATAACAGTAAATGGGACTACTCGCTTACATACATTTATATTGATACTCAGTTGATTTTTAAAAAATCATGGACTTATACATAAATAATATAGATAGTAAAAACTAATCCCTTACTGGGAAGCAATTAAAAGAATTTATTTTTTCCTTTATTAACAACACATAGAATCTTTATATTGACATTTTATACAATCCACTGTGTTACCGTGGCATATATGTTATGATAGAACATTTTAATTGAGGTATTTTCAAGGATGTAAAAATTTTGGTTCCAACCGAAATTTTTCAAAATTATGTTATTAGATATTATAAATGGAGGGACGTGTAGTAATATGTATTACATTAAACTTATATATATTATATATTAAGAGATGTATATTTAAAAATTAAATGCTTTTAATTACTTAAATATTAATGTTATAATTATATTACTTTGTATTACATAAAAAGAATTTTTATTAGTAAGAAATAAAAGCTTTTTCAAAAAGCAAAACAAAAAAAGGACTTTTTAGTAGGAACAGAAAGTCTAAGAAATGATTTGGCTATTACATATTCACGATATAATATGTTTAAGAACATTTAACTCTGCTTGAAAAGTGTCAGTCTGAAAAACTGATTCAAATAATGGAATCCATAATCCAACTTAGTATGATCATGAAAGCAGCAACTTTTGGTTCCAACTCAATTAGCTCATTTCTGATAATAGTCTTTTAAGCATTCGGACGTGATCTGATCATTTAAGATTATCAGAGAACATTCAGAAAATGAACGGTGTTAATTAATTAAGGTTGATGGATAAAGAAAAACTTTCATTTTTCAGGATAAGTTTGAATTCGTGGACATCAAACCAGTTTGAAATTTAGTTAATCATCATTGGTTAATCAGGTTCAACACCCATAACTGGAGCTCCACTAAAGTAAATGGCGATATCATCTAAGTACAGGAAAAAATACTTATCTTTTTATAACGGTTTATAATGTTACAATATAGATGCATGTCCTATCCAGGTTAAAGAAGCTCAGGTGAGGTATATACTTCATCAGTTGGATAACCTAGTGCATTTGCTTCATATATTCGAGATACTCTAAACCTAGAGTGAAAGTAAAAGTAGCTGTGAGATTGCACCTAGCCTGTACGACCACAATATAACTATTATTATAATATCGAAATAAGGGTTCTCTTACCTATACACACACCAAGCGAGCACGAGCTAAATATGAATTTAAATGGAAAGATGAAGAGATAAATAAGGAAGTATATGCCCACAAACTCTTCTTTGCCTGAGAGAGAGTTGATCTACGTGCTAAGAATACTCATTCCCCTCATTGAATGCTTGAGAAGCGTAATGCTCAAGAAATATATAGTATAGATGATAAAATATAAGAAATATATATACCACTCGAGAGCTAAACGAGGCTAAATTGTATTAAACTATAATATATATATATACTGATAATCAAAAAAAAGGATATAGCTAGTGATGCTCAGAGCGGGATTCGATTTTTTCAACAGGCATCCTCCGGATGGCGAGAGATGGCGGGATGCTTCGAGATGTTATACATCGTCGCGGAAGCGCGGATGGGGATGTCTGGATCATGAGGGGTAGAGGATGTGCAGCCGAGGATATATAAAGGATATATTATTTCACGCCTATGTATTACTCTATTTAATATACCTATCTAGGTCTACGTATACGTATTATAAATATTTATTATTTAACAAATATTAAACATTATAGATTAAACATTATATTTATAAATATTTAAGTATCTATATAAATGACTAATATATTTCGAGTTTTAGCCACTATCGTATTCAATAAACAAAGAACTATTTATTTGTCTACGAAATGAGAAGAAGGGTGCACACGCGTCACGTACCCGCGAGAGGTCATGATGCAAAATCCACCATAACATCTGCAGCACTTCAACACTCGACTTACATAGATAAAAAGATTAAGCACTCACTAGGGAGCATAGTAATATAACATACAGCCATTTGCACACTAGTATTGCGGGCCTGTCGGAGGAGAGGCAATAGATTCAAGGGCAACACCAGTTCTAATATCCCACAGCATGAGAACACACCAGCAATATTATCCACCATATGTCTATCGGTCGGATAGGTGTCTTCTGTCTATTAACTTACTCGTATACTAAATCCACCAATTTGGCTTAGTCAAACCAGTTAACTGGAGTATAAATACTTACTCTTATCTTTGAACACATCTAGATTATGAAGGGGACAGGCTCAAAATATATTATTACCTTGCAATTATTATAAGCATATAGGGTAAACATTATGCTAATATATAACTTATCAAACCAACGATATTATCGATATATGTACGTTATATTATGCTTGGTGTGGTATTTTCAATACATTTGGCACTTTCATACTTTAGTATCTTAGTTTATCTTTCACACTTAATCATTATTATATGACTGTAAGTAAATTCTTTATCGAGTAGAACTTTTATATTTGATTATTATCTATGTAGATAGTGATTTGTTACTGGTAGATTTTAGTCGTGATTAATCTCCTTTTAAGTGGGTGCGAATAATAGGACATTTTACGGATTGAAGTTTCAACTGCAACACAAACTAACAACGACTTAGACTTGCTTCCATCAATCAAGTTGCTTGATACGAAAATACTAAATTTGTATGACAACAGTGCGCGATCTAAATAACTAAACTTTGGCAATCGAGTTAAAAGTTCGCAATTAAACCTTTCCTATATTAGAAACACAACAGGGTACTTATCTATTAGAGTCAATCTATACGAAGTTTTTTCATTATGGTCTAGCTTGACTATCTTTCATACAACTCAGCATTCAATAACTATTGTTCACATTTGAATGAATAGAATCCACAAATTAGTCTCATTAGCTGCTCGTTTTGAAATTATATTAATTATCAACATTAATTAAAAATTATATGAGTTCGGACTTTTATATGTAGGCTTGTTTCATTAATATTTTTCAGATCCCTAGAATATCACCTACATTTGCACATCCTAGTGAACATCTCACGATCTTATATGCAACTGTCTGGCCGCATGTAGAGATCCTTATTTAGCCATCGAGAGCCACTCAGTTGATACGAATCACCCATGTCCCTTCAATTAATTTGCACGTCTTAATTCATCTTAAGGATTATATATGTATCACATAAAGGTCTTTTCCGATAAATACAATAAATATTCGCTCAGGAGACAACACGCTAGCATCGAAACGTCGGGATGATCTTCATTGTTAGCAGATCTTTTACTATATATGTTGCGGATGCTTACGCGCGACGCTCCGGTGAGAGTCCTCCTATACATTGTCAAATATAATATAATAGTACATCTTATCTTATAACTATAGAAAATATATAAATTTTATTTATTGATCTCTCTCATGTAATCATTTAAAAATTATCGTTCATATAATAATATTATTGTTGATTATAAATTTTATAATTTTGGCACCTCATCACTATATATATATATATTATGAGTAAATCGTTATACTATTACTGCAGAAAACATTTACCTTAACTATCCAATAATCTTCCTAATGTTACTGCGATCCTAGGCCCTAAGCCCCTAACCTATCATAATAATAATATACATACATAAAGCCAGAAAATAAAAGCTGGTAAACCTGTATACCATTTGGGTTTGATATCATCGTTAGACAGTATAAGATATTAATATATTGTTACTCATCATCGCGCACAATAATTATATGCTAGAGAGATTCTTAAATGATAATCATTATACAATATTAAATATATATTATTATGGGAGCTCTCATATAGACTAATTGAATAGTAACACAGCAAGATACTAGCATCAATATTTATCTAAACGTCTAACTAACGCAACGAGTTATTGGAATAAATAGTAACATGGTGCAGACAAGACTTTTGGGAGAAATTTATGTGGGGCAAAAGATCACACTCAATTACCAACAAAATTATTGAATAATTTTTATGTGGCGTTATATATACTAATATTTCACTATGTTATAAATAACTTCCTTTGCTCTTGTAAACATCATTACGATTTTAGTATCGAATTTATTAATATTAATTATATATATATTATATATATAATATCTATATAGGTTACCACGCATCTTATATATTTAGTCTTTATTTAATTATATTCTAGCTTTAACATCAAAACATACATAATAATTATAATACCTAAATACAATATATTCTACTTATAGATATTATATATATTAAAATTCATCATACCTAAATTTATTATTTCTTGGTCCACTAAGTACTTACTATAATAAGCCATCATTACTCATCTCACTAATTATATCATTATCGTTAAGTATATTAAATATAATATATTTTAATATTTTATATTAATAATATGATATATTAACCTAATATATATATAGTAGAAGAATATTACCAAATATTATAATTTATAACACTATAATACTTATTTATTATATATATAAAATATATAATAATTATACTTAATATATAATATATATTGCACAGTTTGTTATTACATGCCCAATACTTATATATATATATACTACAATAGACCGCAGCTTAAATTAGTATAATATTATATCAATTGAATATACTATATTTAATACAGGATTTTCTCTTTTGTGGGGGAGCTGTAATGATGTGGATGGCTTGCATTTGCCATAGTGGAATGATGGCCACTCATTTTGGTGGTATCGTATTCTGCGTAAGGTACCTAATTAATGCCTAATGATTATAATAGAAACCTATATGATATGATCAATTATAAGTCCTGGTCTAAATATTAATTTATATAGATATTAATATATGTAGTATAATATAATCAAAAGTAGGTATGATCCTACTATACAAGCATCTATAGAATATTCACTGAGTTGATAGGATAAATAATACCACTCTTCACTTAATTATTACCAAATATTGATAGTTTTGATTGTCTTCCAATTAGATCCAGTTTAGTGTTAGTTCTTATATGAGTTAGATTGTCCTCCTTATTGATGTACATACACTACATCTCTCTATTATATACCAATCCAACTATATGTATATCCATACTCATAACTAATTATAATTTAGGCAATAACTTCTTCATCATCATAATAATAATATTACTAGGAGTAACCATATTTATTAATTTATCAATATAAAAGCTATTATTGACATAATGAGTATCATAATAATATTACTAAACATAAATATCTAAACTGGATCTCCTCTGTTCAATGCAGTCAGTAATGAATTAAAAACTTCAATATTTGAAATATTCACTAAAGTGTTTATTAATATTGTCAAATAATAATAATATTATCATAATATAATAATGACTAAGGTAAAGTATAAGCACTGCTTATAGAAACTTACCTGGAGTCATAAAAAATCATTTATTGGTCAATAATTTTCATATATATTTCTATTAATATATGATGATTCTACAATATAAATAAAAGTTATTGATTTTATATTACTAATTATAAATATAATTGATTTATACTCCTGCATTTTTCTTGTTGTTGAGTTATATAATACTATGAGATGTTAAGTACTTAATATATATCTGGTTATATATATATAAATATTCCGTCTCACATAATTAAACATAAAACTATCACTATATATATATATTACTTATGACTCACAAATAATAATTAGGTTATACTTATCCGAGAAGATTGCGAATTATTACACACGCAATGCACATTATTATATATATTACATTATTATATTATAATTTAAGGGTTATAATATTTATCTTAATAACCCGATTATATTTACACAGATGAGAGCATCAAGAACCACAGACATACAAAACACACGAGAGGTGGGGGAAGGTTGAATTTGTCGCGCGAGGCTGCTATTGGTACTAGATAATACTCATCTACTATTATCAGAATATTCTAATTAGATCAGCAAGCGTATATCCCTTTTACCGTTAATGACGAATTGGTTATGATTTTAAACATCCCAATCATCGATTATTGGATAGAAGAGTACTTATATTAGACATTATATATAGGTACTATATTTACTTGGATATACTAAAATATATTAATTGTAGATAATACTATTTAATATAAATATACGTTATTAATAAGTATCTTTAGGGGCGATAATACTAGATAATCATGAAGATCATTTAAGATTTAAATGTCTATAATAGGTTACTCATATAGCTTATATTGACAATGTATATATACTGTTAT
Source organism: Trachelipus rathkii (assembly GCA_015478945.1). Lineage (NCBI taxonomy): Eukaryota > Metazoa > Arthropoda > Malacostraca > Isopoda > Trachelipodidae > Trachelipus > Trachelipus rathkii. The sequence goes on from JABUQX010076340.1 coordinate 17,416, forward strand.
TAGGAGGTTACTCCACTAATAATAACTAATTAAACTCTAATAATAATATAATAACTTATTTCCGTGACACAACTATAATCACACAGATAAAGTTTACTCCACTGAGATTTAAAGCCAACGTGACAACACATCAAAATGCACGCCCAACCAACTCTTGCCCACTGACCATTAAGAAGGGGCTTTACTCAAAGATAAGATATGTTATAACCACACATAATCTAAACAAAATGTAGTTGGAGTAAAAGAATCAAATTACTATGCTTGTCTGCAGAGAATAAGCTATTTTTCATAAAATTACTAAGCCAGTATTTGCAAAAACTCTCTTCTAACAATTTAATTTAATGTCACTAGGATCAAGACCAATCCTTTGCGCACTCATCTATTCAAGCTCTTGGAAATCCTTTTGGCTGAACTAATTACAACTATATTGGACAGGTATCATAATTACAATTATATCTGGCTTCGAATATACTTAGGTCTATCTCTTCCCCATTGCGATCATTCTGTCATCAATAATCTTATTGCATTAATTTTATTGCGTGGTCTTCTTCATCACTATTCCGGATCTTAGCAAATCTTACCATAGTGATATTTTATGCTAATTATATTGCTAAATGTGGTCCTCGTAATTTCGTTTTTCCTTTAAAGGGCGGTGGCTATTGAATTGGAACTCACACCTTGTCTTGTATTGATAGTTCAGAGCAACACAAAGTAACGATTAACTTGTTCTATGTGATTATGTGTTTATATCAATAAAACCTCGAGCTTTATAACGGGAGAATCTAAAGTATAGTTCTGCAATAATGTATTGAATTGTCTATTTAATTTCCACAGACTTATATAGCGTTTTTATGTTCACCTAAATAAAATCCTTGATCATGTGTAAACCACAGATCGTGTTTTCATTCAATCGCATCTCTTTTAAAAACTATAATAATTGCCGTTGAGATTAATGGTATACATCGGAACCACTATAATCTGATATAGGTGACTCTGATTTCATTTTTATCTAAATTTCCATAATAGGTCACAATAAGATAATGCAGTATGGATATCAATGTCAGTTCCTACATTAGTATGTAACAGTTATTAATACTTTCGATAGTATCGAACTGGCTCTATCAATAGCAAGCATTGCTTCTTGTAGCAAATTCCACTACATAGGATGAAAATGAGAGCACTGTTTTTCCATATCGTAATTGTACTACTGAACCAGCGAAGTATGATATGTTTTTTCAATCCCAGTTTACGATCCATCATAGCAGGAGGTACTTTATTATCACCAGCCCAATTCATGTGTTTCAAAATATTCATTTCAGCAGTTTTCGCCGCCGTACCTCTGTTAGTATATTTTTAAATTATCAAAAGATTTTCGATATCAAATGTCGACAAGAAATAGCAACATATACATCCTGCAGGGCCAATAAGCTGAGCACAGAATCGATCGAGTTTAGAGCGGATACGTAATTCGCCGGATCCGGTAGTATTAGAAATGCATCCCTAATTATAAGTATATATATTGAGAGAGTCTTTTAAAACGTACTATCTTTAATTATCCCAGTTACGTATTTATATTATAGTACCTATTAAGGTTTAGATATCCGTGTTGCTGAAATTTTTGGAAATATATAAATCTAAGCCTTTTATATCTAGAGAATTCACTATATATATTTTAGTTATTAATCATTATTATTATCTACTATTAATTATTAATATATATTATGAGCTAATTTAGGGCAACCTTAAGTCATACTCTAAACTAATTCAATTATATTATAATTATAAATCTTAATTATTAATATATAATTAGTTATTACAAGATATATATAAAATTTTTTATTTTTACCTTAAATTTACTTATAATATATAATATAACTATACAAAATAATTATAACTCTAATAACTATATCTAAATATTCACACTACATATAACTATATTATATCATACGCTGTTTAATATTAGATACAAATAGCTTAGAATAGAATACAATATCATAACGAATAATAATCTAGTATAGACCTCTAAAGCTAAATTGGATTTATAATTAATACTATTAAAATATATAATAACATTATACTAAAATCAATCATTTATTGACTTATATTATAATCATATAATTATGGTTTCCTTATCTATTATATATTAGTATATTGTGCATAATATTGACTTGGATCTATTTTTCTCGGGATTATTAGTTAACGGTATTTTGTAATTAAGTAGTGCTTGCCATCTCAGGTTCTACTTTCGATCGATAATTTGGCTTTTAACGTTTGCAGGAACTTGGTAGGTCTGATATTCTGGAATAAATCGATCTATGGCTTCATTAGGGATTGCTCGGTCTTGGAGTATAATTATCTACGCACAAAAAATTTATTACAACACTGAGAAGTTAGTCATCTGCTACTCTTAAATAGATCAATGAAGTTCTTTATTATTAAGAACGGTTTTCTCTGTCTCACTGTATCTTTTTTTCTCTTTTTTAGTTTAGATTATTTTCATATATAATATATAATACTATATAATAGAATATATTTATTATATTTAGTAAATATTTATATAGGATTATCTTACCAATACACTATATAACTAGAATTATATACTATAATATATATATATAATTACATGATATTAATTTATTATAATAATAAGTACTATACAGATCACTTATATGTTATAAGCATATAGTAATGAACCTTTTCTACAATAATAGGAAACATTATTTGAGAGAGTCAGTTCAGGTTTGAAGGCAACTAAGATAATAAGTTTTGAGTCAAAACAATGAAAGGAGAGAAAATATTTGCATTTGAAATAAAGCCGAGCTTTAAAAAGAGAATTTATTCGAATTCTTTGATAAATATAACTGCACTGTATCTCTTCTAAGTTTTGAATGAAATGTAATACTTACTAGTAGGAACTTTTCACACAAGACATACAAGAAAGAATAAAAATTAATACAAAATAACATAAATAAATAGTAATATCCCTCTAAAATAATAATATATAATACATAAAATATATAATAATATATATAAATTTCCTAATAAATAATAATAATAATTAATAAAGATGAATGTAATAATAAAAAATATATCAATCATAATATATAATAATAATTCATTAAATTCTTCATTAACCCATAAATATCATGCACATAATAATCATAATAATAATAATAATAATAAATAAAAATAATGGAATAATACGTTCCAAATATTTATAAGAGTAAATTCCTGGAGTACAAAAAATTTATTATAACTAAGTAGGTTATGTTATAATAAAATTACTAATAAATTAATAATAATAATATTAATAGGAGTATAAATAATAATAATAATAATAATACATATTAATAATAATAATAATATATTATTGAATAATTAATCAGATAATAATAATAATAATAATCATTAACTAATTTAACTAATTAATAAATTATAACGAGAGCAATATATGTAAGTATTGAGATCAATAATAAATAATTAATAATATAATATAATAAATGAATGAGTATAAATATAAAATACATTTGGATAATGAAGTAATAAACTACAGGCATGAATAAAATAATAATAATAATAAATACTGGCAATAATAAATATATGATTAGATTGTACTCATAATTAGAGTGTAAAACTGATATGAATCAATAATAAATAACTAATAAAATAATCAATATATTATATAAAAACCTAATAAATAATACATAACATAATACAGAATACATAGCCTAATAAAGAATACATAACCTAATATAATTAATAATACACCTAAATGCACGAAATACTTAAAAACAAATAAATGATATAAATCAGCAATAATTAAAATATTTAAGCATAAATTAAATAAAATATACATATAATATCAAGCTCAATTTAAAATTAAACAAATAACAGCACCATCCTTACCCATACATAATACTAAAAACATATGAACTGCGGTATAATTGTGTGTAGTATGGATGGGTATATGAAGTCTATAATTTGATGAATGTGCGATTTTTCAACAATCATAATTAGAGTGTGTTTGAAAGATTCCTCAAGTTATGCTCAGCTCTGACCAATTAGAGAAGTATGAAAGATGTACACATAGCACACCCCGTTCTGCTTCACGTCACTTCTAGCGTCCAAGTGACTACTCCACATTCACACGACTACGAACAGAGAAAGATTGACGACCAAAACAGTTTCACATCCTTGATAGAAATATACATACACAAACAACAGATTCAACACATTATACACCCTACACAATACACCAAACACAACACACATACAATGCTATACATAAATATTTTCTGAAAAATCACTAATTTCCTAACGCCTTTCATTCTAACTACCACCGCAACAAACTAGCCCCTCTGCAACTACCACACACCACACACAACCACTATATCAGACCACCACCCACACTACGCACGCGATCTACGCTCTCAGCCTTTCTCTCACAAATACACACTAGCACCCTAACCTAGGTAAAATCCAGAAATCATTATCAGTCACACACACCCACCATTCTACCCTACTCGCATACACGACCACATTACGCCCAGCATTTACATCCTGCTCGTCATCTTTAAGAAAGTGATTTGTTCAACTTATTTTATGAATATATGTTTCCAACAACTGCATAAGAATGATCAGCTTCTTGTACGCTGATGAGCACTAAAGCACGAGATAAATATAAATTATATTTAAGCATTTATTATTATCTTATAATTATTATCTTATAGAATGATTCCATAAATTATTATTATTTACTATATTAGTATTCATTATGAAAATCTCTAATTATTTTCACATATAAGTTTCATCATTCACTGAAATATAATTAATCATACACTATATTTTTATTCATTAAGATTATTTCAATTATACTTAACCAAAATTATTCCTGAGTAAAATTCTATTAATCATTTTAAGCTTATTATTACTATAATTACATTATTGTTATACTCACTTCGTCTATTAATTATATTTGGGTCCGCAAATAGATACACAAAACCTATGATTTTACACTCATCACGTTACAATAAATTTGTTTAGATTATCCTTATTTGGTATTCTGAAACTAATTTTTTGTATTGAATTAGCATAAAGAGTATAAGCTAATCCTCTAGGAGGGGGCGCATGAAAAGTGGATTAAAACTATTGGACTTGGAATATAAATTTACTATTTTTTCTGATTTATTAATTGTAGTCTATCATTCTAATATTATTAATGAGTTAAATATATATTAACTATTTATTACATAAGTTATCTTTTATATCTATCATCCTATCTTAGTTATAAAATTAAACTGATCATAAATTATCATTCTTGTTGATACCGGGCGAGAGGCACTCCGGATCACTTGGAATTCACTTGCAACAATCCTCTAAAACTAAGGGGAATCAAGTAACTCCAATGTATACACTTTAGCATCTTTTTTCTTACGAGCATGTGTCATTGCACTTGAATTTGACGTGCAACACTTGTGAGAGAGACTAATTTCGGAGAAAATACTCTTACAATACTTAAAAATATGTTATTATATATCTAGATATATAATAATCTAAAACTCTATATTGCGATGAACTTGACACAGAGACTACAGTTATATATTACACTACTTTAATGCACACTTTACTTTCTTGCTGCACACCACACTATAAATCTTCCTGCCATATTATTGTGGTTGTAAACTGATAATAGACAAGATGGGCTTAATTGCGGTCAAGCATAGTTATAACAAAACCCATTATAAAACCAAAAATGGACAAAGATTCACTGTCCGCTCCATTCCACAGTAAGAATCGAGCCATATCAGTCCCGTCTACTTATAGAACACCGTAATATTGACGTCTCATTGACAAATCATTTAAAAACTACACGTACCGTTGTGCAAGACTCTCTTTTTATACCTATAGACGAGCTTCTCTTTTTAGAGATTCTTCATCTCTTCAGAGAATGGTAAGATTATCTTGCTCGATCTCTCAAGTGCATCATGTTTGAGATCTGACTCAAGATTCATCATCCTACGACATACTTCCTGATCTAAAGTGTTCTGCGACGCTTTTAATCAATATGATAAGGGAGCCTGCTATTCTACTAATCCCTGCTCTAAAAGATCTGGTTATAGCAAAATAGTTTGATCTATAACCAATTTAGACCGGGATGGGTAGGAAATGCTGTGGACTATTGAGAATCTGAGAAGTTTTTAAATATAGATGCTACGTAAGAGAATATCTATAATCTCCACTCTAATATTCTTAGTACGAGTGTCCTGTTCATTTTGTATAGCAGTGTCCTCTGTATATTGGTCTTATTTAACGAATTGCGTAAAATAATAAGTTAATTATTCTATCAATTCGATATAAGTCATAGTACGCTACGCTTCAATAATAACAAGTAGGAAGGCTATTAATGCGACCCACACAAAATAGAGAGAGATATAACCACATAATTCTTATAGAATAAATCGAGTTTTCGCTTTTTAATACTCTAATATAAACAACTGTGAGTCAAAATATGTTGCTCCAATGTTCTGCATAATACTCTCACTATGAGTAGATTAGTTATTTCCAAATGACACCCAAGAGTTAGAAAGTTTATCACCATTATATGTCAAAATAGAGAACAAAAAAATATCGCAAATAACATGTGTTAGTAGGTAGAAACGAGATCAATTATCATTCCGGTCTGCTAGTTGCCCACAGGACTGAACTCTCGTGCGATAACGCTTAACTGAGGTAGCTGAATATGACCAGTTTGTTCCGGAATTCGCAGATCGTCAAAAGCATCCACACTCGAGAATGCCGAATATATCCGAATGCAGCACTTCTATATACAACCTAGACATATATTTCTCATGCACTAAGCTGTAATGAGAAGAAAATATAGAGAGAAAATATAAAGAATGAAAAGGGAGAGTAAGTTCGGAATAGAATTTGTGAAGAGTGCTACGACAAAATAATCATTCGGACGAAACTAGGAATTTCTCTCTTCCTTACATCCAAAAAATTATAAACACTTCTACTTACAAATTCTATAATACAGTCCTCATTCAGCATTTATCACTCAGTGCTGTTTAAATACTACTTCTTAATTATCTATATTAGATATCCTCGGTTATATTTTATATATCCTCTCTCTACTATATTACTCTATATCTAATCTATCTATATTATCTACACGCATCCTATTCACTTCTCTATCAATTCTCATATCATACTCACACCCATTCTTCTCATACTGTCCCTTATATTTCCCACATATCTAGGTCATTACTTTACCTATCTATCATCTACTTCTACTATATCTCATTAGTTTTTTTTGTACTTATTACTTCACCTGGTTGCAATATTCTACAGTATCAACGCACTGTCACTACTGTATTACTTTGGATCCTCACTCTAACCGGTTACTTACCTCATTTATTCCATCTACTTACTTAACTCCTATCTCTATGCTATCTAGGCTTCGTGTTGGCGGTTCTCAACGTCACCGACCAGTCACATTCGACTCCTGCGTATCATCTATTTGTCTGTCTTTCGAGTGAATACATTACTCAAAGGAAAAGGAATTAACTATCATCCCTCGTCTTCTACTCTGCAGTACAATCTAAAACCAGTATGAGGTTACTTGTTACGTGTATCTTGTTTGCACCTTTCTCGCTACTGACATAACGATTTCTAATCGAGAGTTCAAAGTCCTCACTCTGACACCAGAACGAATAATCATGTGAAATTTATTAGGAAAAGAACTAAATTTGAATATTCTTCATGTCTCACTTGGACTTAAAATGCTCTCTAGTAATTATATTTCCATTATTTAATGAATATTATATAATTATATTTATATTCTTTCGTTTGATAGAATTAAAATTAATTATGAGAGAGTTATAATTAAAATATTAATATATTATATTATTATTATATTATTAATATATTACATATATACAACATATTATATATACTGTATTTATTACTTATAATATAATATAAATTATTCTAATTATTGATCACTATTCTTATTATGAATTTATTTATTCATTTATTATATTATATATTTATTAATAATTACTTTATAACAATTTAATTATTATATATAATTAATATATTATATAATTTAATACGGTTATTAATTATTTATTAAATTATTATTATTATTAAATTATTATTATTAATATTATTATAATTTATTATTAATATATATTATATAATATATTATATTATATTATTATATTATTTATTACTATTTTATTATTTAATATTTATTAATATTATATACTATTATATTATTAATATTATTAATTATTAATTATTTATATTAATATTATATTTATATAAATAATTATATTATTAACTAGTATTATATTAATTATTATTTATTAATTATTTTAATATATATTATAATTTAAATTTAGATTAGATTAAGTCCTCAATATCGTCGTATAGGATTATATAAGTATATAGTAGTAGTAGTAGTATATAGGAATGAAAGAATGTACAATGATAAATCGGTTTGATCATCTATTGTATGAAATTTAAAAAGGGAAGTTAACACAGCGCTTCTAACGCCATACTAACTAAATAAATCAATACACCTGTATTTTATAAATTAATCCGTTTATTTAGTTCCGTGCATGACATCCACATTTTACAACTTTTCACCTTATCAAACAATGAAATAACAACCATCGTTAAAAGTATCGTTTTTGAGGATCGTAGCATGGCAGTGCCGGCACATGAAAGCAAGTGTATAGCAACTGTTAGGGAAGATATTATATAGATCTGATCTGTGTACTCATTAAGCTTCGGCTGTAGAGGGATTATGAAAGAATTCAAATGCAGAACTATTGACTAATCGAGCCAAGCTCACCGCTTTAAACTCCGACCAATTGGTGACTTATCTCTTCGAGTTACTTTTACAGGTAATGGGACACAAAACACTGAGCTATTTGTATCGTAGTCTTCTCACCACTGTGCTACTGTGACCATAAATGTTTTTTTTTAATATATTATTACGCTCCATTAAGTTATCGTAGATCTTATATCTCTACTTATTCACTGACATCACATTAGTATATAATATAGAAAAGATAATATTTATATATGTTTTTAATTTAAACATCGAATAGCAAGCCATAAGACGTTGAAAAATAAGCTCAGAAGGAGCCACACACAATTATAAAAGAATAAAATCATTGCGAAAACAGTTCATAATGAAAAAAAAGTTCTAGTAATAGTTTTACTTTGACATCAATGTTGTGATAAATAATTTTTCTTTCATACAAAACCGTCAAGTGGAGAGTTAATCAATTACTTATATCTGTATAATTCAATGAGGATTTACATACTGCATATAGTGATAATAAAACAGTTCCAATTAGGTTTACAATACTAAAAACTTGTATCTGCTACTACAACATTTGAGAGAGCTACACAGTATACGTACAATTTCATATTTTCACTAAATTTACAAATAATTATGCCTAAGAACAAACGTAAGCTTATTTGAGTCACCACTATATCACAACTCCTTTTCAACTGGTTTCGCATCCCTGTTCCTCTTTTCTTTACCTAAAATAAAATAAATATTGAAAAGGTACTTTCCCCACAAAAACTGAGGACTATCTAGAGGGAATGTTAAAGAAAAGATGACTGAAGCTTGAAGCACAATATGAGTTCTAGGGTAATTTTTATTTCCATCATGGAAATAAGCATTTGAGCCGTTGTGCCTTTGAGCAAAGGACTCCTTCGAGAGTGATGTCTCCAAATAGAAGTTAACTTTAAAATTTTAATGCAAACACTCTCAAAACCTTTTAGATAACTCGACGTTACTGCAATGACAAGATAGAAAAAGATAGGCGTGTTGAAGTTTCTGGTGATATTCTGATCTAGATGTCTGTGCTGCGATATCGAATTGAAACCAACAAAAAGCGCCTTCACTGAGAAATAGAGGAATAAAATATGTAAAAAAACCTCATTAAGATTATTCTATACCAGTAATTTACACATTTTATATATCTTACAATTTTCATATATTTGAGTAAATTGACAAATATATAAACCGAATAATATTTATTTCGAACAAAAATTCTCATCAATGTTAAAGAATTTTTTAGCTCGGAGTTCGAAAAAAAGTGTTATTATTTATAATAAAAATGTTATTATAGGAAGAATTAATCAAGTATTCGTTTTTGAGTCTATAATTGGGTACTAGAGAGTTTGAACATACGGAAACGCTATCTACATAATACCGAAATAGGTAGCATATATGCAGTCCTACTCAGGTCTAAATAGACTAAAATACTAATTCATATTGAGCTACTATACGAGTGAATATTATACATATATATGACAGCTCATAGGCAAAATATGTAACCAATAATCACTATGACACAAGTATAGTAATCCTCTCATATATATAATGAATAACTCGTCTATCACTGTATTCGGTAAAATATAATCATATAGGCAATTGGATCATACTCCTATAACATTTATTCACACTATATATGTATATAAAATGCTTGAAAAACAAATGAACAATACGAGGATTGTTACAATAAGTATAACTTATATAATGAGCTTTACGATAAACAATCGAATTCAGAAAGAATATTGAAATTAATTTGTATCTATACTTAGCTATATATGGTCCAGTATATATTTATAAGAAAAGGGATTAATCAATTGTTCATTTATTTTCACAGAGTGTGCTATAACCATTAATATGATATGAGTTACAAAATGCCGAAGCACTATTTTTCATTACAACACATAAATTAAAAAATTAAAATATGTTGTTTGTTTATGTTTTTAATGAGATGGTGAATGTGACTATATCATGTTCAAAAGTTGCTTTTGGAAGAATATCGTCAACGGTTTCCCATCACAGACATCCTAATTAAAAAACGTTGATATATACTTACAGAGTTTCAACATAACTAGTGACCAATGACTGGAAAAACTATCCTAAACACATTATATGCTGATAATTATATATAATATATAACTGACAGAAGAGCTCCACTCGACTACAAGGATTAGATAGAATAGTAAGAATATAAGATATTCTTAATCTAGTTAGAATTAGCTACCAAGTAACGACTCATAAGTCATTCATTACGATAACAAAGAATTGCTATTCAGTTGACATTCCACATAGGAGGAGTAATAACCACACACTTATCACATAGAAGGTACTGCTTATAACCTATATATCCGGATATGTCCTTCGGATGAACATGTTATATTTTCATTAGAATCTGTAATTATTTCTATTGAATTTCATATATTATATATATAATAACCTATAAATAGTTTTATATTCCGGGGTGCAATACACAACCTACATATATATATACTAATAACCGTATAGAGGCATTCTATATGGTAAAACGTATTAGGAAATTTGTATACGTAGGATAAATTATAATATTCATTTATGTTAGTTCGTATATCAAAGCTAATTTATAGTATACATTTCTTTAATGTTTAATTTAGCATTAACATAATAATATACCTACATACGCATAGAAAAATCTGGGTAAGTGAAGAGGATTCATTTGGGCCTTTTTATTTTTTGTAAAGAAACGGATTTAATTTATGGGCGAGTACGAGGATGAGCATTTCGAAGAATGCGTAATATATGTCGATCCGATATTCAATGAAATGAATGATGAATCAAATAGGCTTCTCAAACTTAAGAGTTGGCTCTTCTTCACTTCTCCCCAAACTTTGCGATTGATCCAAATCATGTTTTTGATAGAGACGATATGCAATAGAATTATTGAGATGTTTTCAGTGATCATGCATCAAATACGTTTCTTGCTCGCTAGCTTCTAAATGAGAGTTCTGTACGAGAGCAAATGTTGAATTATACGGTTGGAAAGAGTGATTTTATTGAGTGAATGATAGTCGAAAGAGAAGTCGCTGTGCTTGTTGAGCAGTGTGTTGTGGAGTGAATAGTATATAAGCTAGAGATGAAATCTTGCTTTGCGTCGGTACGATGCTGTGGTAAGATAGGATCGAAACCATAAAAGACTGTGGAGATGTGGTAGAGTATTGGGAGAAATGATCCAAGTCGTATTTTGACGCATAATTAGAGTCGGGAAATCGAGCTTCACGCTAGATGAGTTCACTTAATATTATTAGTGCGCATATCTTAACATTATCCAAAAGAATTAAATATGAGACTATCCCGCATTCAAATGGCTGCTCTCTTTAAGCCAACAGCACAAACGAAGTGTATCCGACGAAGCCCTAATATTGTTCGATGATTAAGATTTACACTCGAAAGAAATTACAAGCGTGACTTCTCAGATAACTTCATGACACGAGTTGATGTTAACTATCATTATAAACAATATTACAGATGCATATATTAGTAACTATATCATATATATTCTAAGCATGAGTACGTCTATCATTCTAAAATTACTAGAAAATCGCCAGGTCACACAAGATAAATATCATTAGGATCAGGTGTTATCCAATGCGATTAGATTGTCGCTGATGATGAGTTATCATTCATTAAATTATGGCATCCAGAAATCTCGCAGGCTCCACACAGTAAACTTGATAAAACTGTATTATTATATTGAGGGCTGAGTTTCAAACTGAGATACTTCAGACGTAATAAAGTGGATACACTCGGAATGTACCACTAAATACGGAGGCAGTATATTCGAATTATATAAGTACTTATGCAGGTGTTATTAAAAGGAATAAACATAAAACATATTATTACTAAAGTATGAGTAATAGAGCAATCAATCTGAGGCCCTGTATAAGTAGACGAAGCCGTTAATTTCTTGAAATCAAATGCGGAATATATTCATAATGATTATATAATAACAAAATTAATAACAACAATATGTTATCATAATGAAGATATAATTAATATTGGATTTAAAAAAAAAAATATTTGTTCAACATTAATAAATTTGTATTAATATTACTGTCAATTATCGTATCATATATAAAATGAAAAAAAAATAGAGAAGAATGAATCCCATATGAATAATATGTATAAGATTATTTATATTATACTATATAATATACTCATTCATGTACAATTCACTTATGGAGTATTATTATGGTATATTAATTCACGTTCCTTCACGTAACTGTAACCTATACATGTATATATTAATAATACAGTAAGATGGATTTGAAATGTGTATTTGGGATTTATGGAAAAAGTTGCGTACAAAGAGTTACTGGAGTAGCATCATATAGTTATCTAGAGGGATTGCTAGAAGGAGAGCATAATAAATAGTACCACATATTATAAAGGAGTAAGGGGGATATCGTAACAATGATTAATAGTTTTTATATGGGAATTAGTATTAATTGAGTGTGAGTTAAAAGTAGAGATAAGCTATATAAATGCTGGGTAATTTACTTGGTCGAAGTAATAGTTAATGATTAGAGTGACTGTAATAGTAGTTAATATGATTTATATAAAGGACAAGGTGCTTATTATTTAAAGATAATGTAGAGTTTACATAGGCTGTGTGATAATAAATATAATCTATACAGTTATAGAACAATAAATAAAAATTATAGTTATATGGGATATATGTTAGGGTTTAATTTTTTATTTTTGATTATCAATTATGTATAATATATTTATTTATTTCGAACAAAATATCTTTAATAAGAAACATTCTTCATATAATGAATGTAATATAAAAGTTATAGGAAGCTCCTAATAAATGGCATATAGAGTTAGACTCGATAATATGAGATAAAATTATATCGCAGTTATTTGTATGTAAGTTAGTATATATATAAGATCTATAGTAGTACTGATATGGATAATCTATAAATAGATTATCCTAAGTGAGTATATTATTAGTGCAGTAAGTTAAAACAATATGATTTAAAAAGATATTTCTTTAATAGCAATTTATAAAAGACAATATTTAATGAAAAAGTCCTGGATAGAGAAATTTGAGTTTGTATAGGGAAGAAGCGTTAAATTGAGAAGCAAGATAAGAGAAAAGCATTGGAGAATGAAGCAAGGGAGAAAGAGAAGCTAAGAACTTAAATCGGAAGGGGAAGAATATATAGGTGTCAATTATTATTATTTGTAGAGTGTGCTAAATTTCGTAGTCTCGAATAATTTTTAAAATATTTTGATGGTCTATTTAATATTCATGGCTGAATAATTTTTTTAAAACAATTCTGCGAAGTTTTGTATTCAAATAAATTTTACGAGCAGCTGGAAGGAGATGTGTTAGAATGAGCAGGACGCATTAGGACGATATGTAATGAGTTGCAGTGTCGCCCATTATCATGACACCATACAGCAGGGAAATAACCGAGCAAGAGTAATAAGTATATCCAATTGGGTTAAACAATAGATTTCTGGCGACAGTCTGAAGAGAGAGTAATGTATGTTAGAGAGAGAGGGGAGGTAGAGAGGAGTAGAGTAGAAGTGGAGTTGAAGGGAGAAAGTGTGATATAAAACGGATAAAGAGTGTTTTGAAAGGTACGACAAGTAAAAAGGACTTAATGTAATTAACTATTATTTAAGTTTAATGATGCTGGAGAGGGGGCGATAAAAATTCATTTATGATCTCTTCTCGTGTGAAGTTATGTATCTATTAGGGAGCAAAACTTACATTTTAAATGTATGTTGAATCACAATTCTAAGGTTTACAATATCTAACGCTCGAAAATAATGAAGTAGGATATAGGAAGTAAATAAAAGAAAAGACGGGATTACGCGTATGAGTGGCAGAGTGCAGTATGAAAGTTTGTGAGGCTAGGAAAGGTAGGTGGTGCAATTAATCGTTTGTGGGAAGTAAAGGGACTAATTCTGAGTGCGGCTAGGGTCTCTACATGAGGGTCATGTTGTTACCTGTGCTACTGTATAGAATGAGACTATGTCTGAACATAGAGGATATGATCTAAAGTACATGTGTTAGATAGATGGACAATCTTAGGGGACATGTTAAGGTGTGAGAAGCATTGATTAAATGAGGAATGAACGTGTTAGAGTTGAGTGATTGTGAAGAATAAGGTGGTAAAATGGAGAATAAATGAAAGTCGTTTGAGATGTTTGATCAAAGTGGAAAGGATGGATGATAGTCGTTGGTTAAACGGACGTATAGTGGTGAGTGTGCTGGGAACGACAGGCTGGGAGACCAAAAGAAAAGTAATTGAGTCAGTAAAGGAAGCCTGGAGGAGAGTATGTGAGTTTTTGGCAGAGGCGAGAAGAAAGGTGAATAATAGGAGTGAACGGCGGGGTTTTGTAAGAGGGTATGGTTGTAGCCCACCTGGGCCAGGGGATAAATCCCACTTTGCGAGATCCATAGTGAAAGGTCTTCGCGGTAGTCAACCGTGAAGCTCTAGGGTGGATTTTCTGACTGTGACGAGTTTTTTTCTCAGCTAAAAGGTATAAAGAGGGCGGTAAGGGCTGGGCTTTCTTTTCGACTTGTCTAATATTCTACTACTTTTGTGTTTCTGGTGCATTTAACCACCTTACGCCCCCCAGTCTTGGGGGAGAGAAGGTGGGTGATGATGAATGATGATGATATATTATAATATATATATATTTATATATATATATATATATATATATATAATATACATATATATTATATATATAAATTATATAATATATATATATATAAAATCTATATAGTATATATATATATAATATATATATATTAGTATATCTATATTATATATCTATATATATATATATTATATATATATATATATATATATATATATTATATAATATATATATATATATATATACTATATATATATATATATATATATATATATTTCCTAATATATATGATATATATATATATATATAATTTATATTATTATATATATATAATATATATATAATATATATAATATATATATATATATTATCCATTATGATATATAAAGAAATATTATGATTATATATTATATATATATATATTATTATATATTATTTCATATACGCTCACTTATCCTATACAAGTATATTTACTACCTCACTCCCACCCCCCTCCTATTATATTTAATCACCTAGTATTTGTTATATATTAACTACATGTCCGTTTCATAAGGTCATATTTCAGTATCTTTGTTCATTTGTCCTGATACTTTATTTAAATATTGTACTTGAATAAAATTAAAATTTTTTTATTTTTTACTCTTTGAAACAATTTTTATTTTTTTGTGTGTACTTGTACATGACAAAATGTACTTGAACCCAAGCCTGATATACATATATACCCCTATTTATAAAAAATATACATATTATTTATTAATTAATATATTAATATATATATATATTATATATAAATAAATTAACATATAATTGTATATATAGTATATGTATATAAGTATCATATAATATAAATATATTATACACTATATATATATTTATATTATTGTTTTATTATTTTTAATATGTATATATATATATAATATATACTATCCACTGAAGTAATAAAGTCAAAAATTAATTTGTGCTATGATATTACTATAATATCTATATACTCATCTACCATTCTTAAATACAACTTATATATATATTATAGATCATGGATTATAGATAGAGTTTTGATAGTTCTTTAAATCTATATTAAATTATTCTTTTTATTACGTATGTGATATAATGTCCTAATTATATATATAATATATTTATACTAATATATTATATCAGTATTTTATATACTATTCATATTATATATATAGGTATTATATATTAATTATATATAAGAGATATATATTTATATATATATGTCCGGTAACAATATATTATATATTATTAATAATATTTATATATATATATTATTATAATAGTACCTTATCTTATAGACGAAATTGTAAAAATGAACGAGAATAATTCGAAAGAACTGAATCAGTTTAATAGTTTAGTGAGTCATTCAATTCGGAGTCGTCCACTCTGGTGAACGACATTGCCAGTCACTAGTGGTGTGCAGCATATTTCCTTGTATCTTAACTGTTCACCCATCGATTTTTTCTATTTTTCATGATTAGTGTTTGTTGTATGGGATTTCTAACTGCAACATATATGAAAGATTTACAAGCCATTGCGAAGAGTTTGAAAGACATTATTATTGATGCAAAAAAAGCCTTATAAAACCCAAATTGTATGTAAAAAAAAAAAATAGCACTAAATATCGCTAAAACTTAGTACAAACATAGTACAAAATAAGAAAAGAGCGTTTTTGTGCATATTTTGGCACTAAATTAACACGAAAAGCGCTAAATTACTAAATTGGAAACACTGCTTTGCGGAGAACTCATGAGTCTGTTACTTGAACGGACTCTAAAACTGTCGCTTTGAAGAACTTTCTTTTAATTTACTGTTGTTTAGCACAAGTTGTATATGCACCACTTAGCAATCAATTCCTCACAAAATCTGCCAAAAAATAACAGAACATCCTTTTACGCATGCATAACAAATTCCTTGCAAAATGATTTTATATAAATAAAGTCATTACTCACTGGCATTCAAACCTTTTACCTTGATAGAATTAAGGATGCAGCTTAATTTCTGAAGCTTGACAAATCGTATCAATCCTAACATTGTGACTATTTCCTGTTGGTAACCTATGACATCTTACATACTCTCGTTTTGACTAATTGGTCCTGCCTACTCAGATGGGATAAGGACAGGTGGTAACATGTCCACGGACGTACGCAGGATTTCATTTAGGAGGCAAAGATTGAGTTATATATATATTATATATAATATATATACCTGTATCATTTATATATACTATTATATATTATATATATATATAATTATATATATAATATATATATAGTAATATATATATATATATATATATAATATATATATATTATATATATATATATATATAATATTATATATATATATATATATATATCTATTAACTATATACAGTATATATATATAATAATATATTATATAATATTATATAATGTATATATATTCTATATAATAGTATATATATATTATATACTATATATAGGTTATATATATATAGATATACCCTTTATATATACTGGTATTATTATTATTATAATATATATATTATATATATATATATTATATATAATATATAATATATATTTATATAAATATATATATATATATATATACATCGTAATATATATATTATAAATAAAAACTAGAAAAATAATAAAATAAAAAATTCGAGGACTCTTAAATATTTTCTTATTTTGGATACAATATTCCCATCAAGTATGATGCTTTAGTAACTCATTATTTGTATATTATATATATATATATACTTGTGTGTGTTTGTGTGAGGGAGTGTGTGTATGTGTTTGCAGGATTTGACTTAGGGGTTGGCAAAGGTTGAGTGCCTTATGTTCTTTCTCATACTGATCACTAGACGGTATGGATTGGTTAAACTCCAGATTTTTTCCTTGTCAGAGGCTAAAAAAAATTAGCATAGAATAAAATTATTTATTTCAGTTATAAAACAAATAAAATAGCAGGTCTGCAACAGTTGTAATTAAATTTTTTTATCTGTAACGAGGCGAGTAAAAAAAAATACCTACTTGAGAAACGTAAAGTAATATTTATGGGGGTTATTGAGCACTAATGTTAAATCTAAACTAGCATTAGACGTATGGGATTTTCGGCGAATTTCGAAATTACATTTGTCTCTAAATCGTTCATTTTTTCACTTACTAATTTTTTATGAATACTCGTCATACATAGTCTATTACTTATATTTTTACACTTCACTTTCATGTTTATTTCTTTACTTCATTATCTATCGAGTGATGTATCTTTTTCAGTTTTTCTTCTAATAAAACTCTTTAAAACGCCGTCTGGCAAACATATGAGGTCTTTTTTTATATATCGTCAAGATTTAGGGTGCAAGTGTGCCCCTGTCCCTCTGCGTTTGCCCATGAACATATCCCTACTTGAATAGGTCTTCATCCGTAAATTGTGGTAAATATATATTAAAAATATTAATGATATAAATATCTTTGATGAAATAAAAAGTTTCTTTTTCAATAAAATGTTGAGAACAAATGCAGAATGAGAAGTCCCAATTTTTCCTAAATTCCATATCTTGTAAGTTAGGACTTTTTTTTACCCTTTCAGCATCGTTGTGCATCATTAGATCTAGGTCTGGCTAGATCAAGTATGTATTTTCATAACTAAAAGCAGGAGAAACCCTATTTTTCTTCAGGTATTGGAATTTACTCATAAATAAACTGGAGTATATTCTTCATATGATCTAAAGCTGTAGCATTGATGTTTATGGCAAAAAAATCACTATTAAAATTATCTCATTATTATTAGAGCAAACTAAAGTTTTTTCTTAGGTAAGAATTCAAATTTGTGCACCGTATTTGATCAACGGCGTCACATATTTATTACAAAACTTTCTTATTATCTTATTATTGCTCTTATAAACATTACGACTACGATTTATAATATCTAACATCTCTTAGTTCTGTTTCTAGTCTCTGAACATTGTTGCGACACTTTCAAATTGCTATTATATGAGCACCTAAATTTTTTTCCTTGCTAACAGATCCCAGCTATTTTCAATTCGCTTCATAATTCCTTATTTTAGTTACCAATGTGGAGTGCCTTATACTTTTTGTTATTGAATTTCATCTGCAACTTATGAGTTCAACCAAAAAGTTTATCCAAATCATGATGAATTGTCATACAACCTTCAAGATTCCCAATAAAAGTAGCCAATTTAGTATCATCATGAAACTTTGAAACCTTATTTTTTATACCCTCATCCAGTTATTTAAATAAATTCATAATAGAAGTGGACCCAGCATAGAGACCTGACGAACTACTTTTTTGCCCACCCTCGAGATAAATTATTGTCATTAAATAGTATTAAATATTACTTTCTATTATGCTGCTAAATTTTTATCCAGGGAGAAAATACTCCACCTACGTCATATTATAATATTTGAGCACCAGTCTAGCATGTGGAAGCTATCAAGTTCTTAAAAAAAATTCATAATAAAAATATCAATAGGACCATTTATGTCAGCACAATCTGTAATATACAATATGAATTCAAAAAAGCTCGTCTGACAAGATCAACTTTTCATAAAACCATGTTGAAGTTAAGTTACGATATGCAGTATGTTATTAACTGATTAATGTTCCTTATTTGAATTTATAGTATTCTTTCCTAGCATTTATTCAGCTAACGATGATACACTAACTAGTCTATCAATTTCCCAAATATTTTTTATTCCCTTTATATAAAAACTGGAAACATGTGCTATTTTCCAGTTATCATGTAGCTCTCAGTAAACAAGAGATCTGCTAAATATTGATGGTAAATTATATGCAACACTATTACTATCTTTTAGAATGTTACCATACATACCATCAGGTCCTGCCGATTTATTGCAGTCAATATAATCAAGTATTTTCATGGTTTCTTTAACATATTCAACTTCAGTATTTATTTCCTCAATTTGCTTTTATATAAAATCCTAAAAAATTAAAAATCCAAGTTCACTTGTGTACAAGATCAAATGATGGTAAATTAAAGACATTTCTGAATATCACTTATAGGCTTTATGGTAATTAAGGTAACACAGAATGATGCTAAAATGAAATTTTAATTAAAACTTATAAATTTGAACGGTAAAACCCAAGGCTGAATAGATATTTTTAAATATAAAAATGATTTGAATTTATATTCTCAACTTTATTAAAATAATTTTAGTGTTCCATTTTTTTCTCACTTTGCATAATAACCATCATGTTGAATTAATTATTTACAGGTAAGGTAAATGCTAATTTTTTTCATCGAGATAGTCATTTGTTCAGAAGTTAAGTTTAGTTACATTACAGATGTGTTCTCATGAATAATTTAATAGTAAATTTTAATATCCCAATGTTTAGAAAATTCTATTATTTATTCGTTTATTTGTGTGCTTTTATCTTCGTCAATTAACTTGTGTAAATAGAAGGTCCAGTTCCTTTTAAACAGATTGTATTTAACAATTTCATGGTGCTTTATTATAAAAACAAATAAGAAAAATATTTGATTCATTAAAACAATTATAAACACACATTTATAATTTTAGAATAATAAAACAAATTTGAGTAATTTTACATGACAAAAATGATAGTTAAGTTTGAGACGTCGTTGTCTCATTTCTCTCTTAGTTTAGTTTTAGGAACCATTTGTCCGCGGAAGCTTGATGAACACCCCATCACATTCCGTTTGAAAGTTCTAGAATCTGAGAACGCTGATGGAGGATCAAGAGGGCAGGCTGGTGCACGATGCCATACTTCCTATACTCTAGAACTAGAAGCTGAATCAATGGAGCCAGTTCAGAAGTGAAAACAATTATAAAAATTAATTCGTATGGGTCGAGATACTTAATTAGACTCATGACTTAATTTGTTATGGATGAATTGATTTACCCACAAAGGTTCGTGTATTAAACACACCTCCCAATTTTTTATCTAATGAAACTAGTGTTGACATTAATTTATGTTTTAATGATTTCCTCGACATTTCTATAATGATACAACTGTTCCAGATTACTTGACTTTGATAATTCTATTTTTGACACAGCTTAGAATTTTCTGTCCTTTAAAAATTAATTTTCAATTCCTTTACTGACTATAAAAATACATATGCCTGAAACAGTTTTCTTTTCTTCAATATTCAACCATCAAAACCTTCTTCTAGGTTTCTTCTGCCATACTATGCATGCATCCTCCACGCCACTCTTCAGAAATATTCCTTTAAATTTTATTCATTCCGTTGCAAAATCATTAAACTTATTTTCATGGTTTGCTTTATTTTCATCTACTTTAATTACTACCTCATATTACACTTCCAATATTTTTTCCTATGCTCTAATTATCGAAAATACTTTTAAGCAGTTTTCAGTGAATCCACCAATCAACTATTTTCCGTACTCGCTTTATTTCCGTAATTTTTCCTACTATAGATATTTGAGAATTGCGATTTTGAGTTAATCCTGTCTATAATTTATTGTTTCCATATAGTTTCCACCGCAGTACATACATTATGCAATCTTGTTAATCACCAACTCCTACCAACCCCTTACGATCCATCCTTTCCTTAATGTATTGAATGTACATTTGTAATCCATTTCTAAATTATTTTAACTATTGTTCCTTCAATCTTCTTCCTGTGGAACATTCGGTTATTGTAGCATTTCTTTAACCTTCATGTGGTCTTTCCTAATTTGCTTGCTTAGGTATTTTTTGTTTACCCTTGGATTACCTTCTCTTTCTTGTCAAATTATTTAAATTTCATGGGCGTAATGTGTAGGATAAAAATGTTTTTTTGTCACTTTCTTTGAACACATAGCAAATGACAAAGCTGCAATCACTTTCATCTAAAACTTGCCTTTGTTTATATCTAGAGTCACTTTACTCAGCATATTACTTCAAAGGACTTTAAATTCGATACATATATCATCCTCCCAATGAACTATTCTCTCTCTCTCTCTCTCTCTCTCTCTCTCTCTCTCTCTCTCTCTCTCTCTCTCTCTCTCTCTCTCTCTCTCTCTCTCAAATAAAATTCTGGAATTACATAATAAATATACATAA